>MU225860.1:1169295-1191711 GCA_018584345.1 Thuja plicata
ATGACTCCATATGAAGCAGTCTATGGTCAAGCACCTTCAGTGCTCCTTCCCTACACTCCCAGCAGCTCACCAGTCCAGGTAGTTGACATAGTTCTCCGCACCAAGGATCAGATTCTTTGCACCTTACAGGATAATCTTCACATGGCCTGAAATCAAATGAAACTGCAGGAAGATCAACACCATTCTGAGTGCTCGTTTCAAGTTGGGGATATGGTTTTTCTTCCTCTACAACCATACAATCAATCCTCCCTGAAGCTTAAAGGGTGTCATAAGCTGGCCCCAAAATTTTATGGGCCATATAAGGTTTTGTAGAAGATTGGTTCAGTTGCTTATAAACTGGAACTTCCTCCTTCTTGCATTCATCCATTATTTCACGTTTCTTGTCTCAAGCAAGTTCTTGGCACCAACGTTAGAGCACAAACTACTCTACCTAAAATGGACAAGGAAGGATCAATTATCTTGGAGCCTGAGGCAATCCTGGAATGGCGCACTCGTCAGTTTCGCTCTCTCCCCATCTCTGAGGTCTTGGTTCAGTGGCATGGAATGCAACCAGAGGATGCTACATGGGAACCCCTTCTTCAGATTCAGCAACAATTTCCACACCTTAAGCTTTGAGGACAAATATTTTTTCTAAGAGAGAGGGGATGTTAGGAACCTGTGTGTTCCTTCTGATATTTTGTTAGTGCAATGTTGTTGGACGCATATGCTTTGTAAGTCATCCCGTGAGTATATTTTATTATCCCACATGCATAGGTAGTAATACTTTTCTAGATTGTACTTAGTATATAAGTGTGTATTGAGACCTTTGATGGTACGTTATTGTATTGAGCTTTCTCAAAGGAGGTTACCCCCTTGAAGTGGCCCACAATCAATAGATTCACTTTGAGTTCTATTGTTGCCCTATATTTCTGTTATTCCGTGCATGTTCATCATAATGTTGTAGGAGGTTCCTCTCAATTAAAACCATTGCTTCATATAAACATTAAGTACATTATTTTAGAAATTCAAAAGTACGAATACTAATAATTCAAAGTTTATCATAGATTTAGCACAACTAAAAGTCAAGCCCAACAAGACAAATTTGGGACATCCTTTCCTTTCCTGTTAGGAGTAAAGAAACATGCCAATATAAAGGAAAGAGGGTTTTTAAGCACGTCATCATAATCATAGACAAAGTTTTGTAGATTACAACAGTGTGGTGGTCTGAAATTCCACAAGGTTGAAGAAATGATTAGCAATTTTAAATTTTTGTAATGAAATAGTTGTATAAATTTTCATTGCAAAATCATTATAAATGATTTTTTCTATACATGCATGGTGTATGTATTATAGTGTAGATGTGAAAGTAGGAGAATCTATAAGAATGTAGAAAAATAATTCGTTCAACAGAGTCCAAAAAAAACTTTCTTCTATGTTAAACAACAAGCATTTTACAGAGCATTTGAAAACAAAAATTGTAATAGTGTTTTGTGAAAAGGTAAGGAGTGCACTGTTGAGAAGTGCGGTGTATTCACAAAAGATGTATCAAAAATTTAGAAGAGTAGTAAAGTTGTCTTCAAACCAGAAATAAGAAAATTGGCAAGAAAGATATATTTGAGATCTACACATTAGCAAAATATAAACGAAACCCATTGTCTATTTGGAATCAGGTGAAGGCATAACATTTTACAAAAATATATGTACAAAACCTAAGGAGATGAATTTTGAGAAAAAAAATAGACAAGACTAACGCTTACATTTTCTGTTTGCAAAGGTCAGTTGTTATCAACAAGAATGAAGTGTGAATGAAGTCCAACGTAGCGTAACTAGAGAAACCGCAAATTGAAAGCGTAAAATCTAGGCACCACAAAGTTGTGAGAGGAGTCGGAAGCAACAACTAGAACCATTATCCTGTAAATTAGGAGAGAAAAAATCTGATTTGTGCAAACATCCGAAAAAGCCGTGTATAAGACCCCAAAGGGAATTAACCAATGAATGAGAAGAGAAATATTTTTTGGTATTTATAAAGTTAAAAAATACATATGTACACTTAGGGGAAGAAAGAAAATTTTATAAATATAAAAAATAGTTGTTTACAATTGGTGGAAGTAAACTTTTTTAATCACTAGTTAAACACATTTCATTGCAAGAGTATTTGCCTAACGACAAGTACTAATAATATTTGGTATCTCCAAACAAAATCAAAGGATTGAAAGCTTGTAACAATGTAAATTTTAATGTAATAAGAGATCCTCTTAAAATTGGATGTGAAGAGTGTAAATAACAATAAAGCAAAAGTAAGGCTATTAATAGGTAGGTTTTGCAGAATTTGTTAATCTGTAAATGAGGGTATGTCCTCATCTGATATTACTCGTATGTTTAAAAGTGAGATTTGTAAACTAATTTTGCAGGACTTTCAAGTCCTAGACAACGCTAGAGGTTTTCTTTACTCCGTTCTTTCCTACCAATGCCTGCACTGAGTGGAGTTGTAATATTTTATTCTTTCTTATTAATAAAATCATTTCTGTCTACAGCTATTACCCATCAAAATAATAATAATAAGAATATTTGAATAAATGTATTTTTATGTTATATTTTTTTAAAATAATTAAATAGAATAAATGTAAAAGATAATATAAATATGATAATTAAGTTTAGATTCAAAATAGATATCCTTATTTCCTATATAACTAATTTTATTGTAGGTATTTAATATGTAATGAAGATGGAATATAGATTTTTAGTAGAAAGGGAGGAGACAGTGATCTACACAATACAAATAAATTTTTAATTTTTATAATTATGTTAGAGATGGATAGTTAATTGTTTGTGCTTCAAGTGCCTTTGGCCTTAATGACCACTAGTAAATAAGAACATGTAAGAGGTATCCATGAATATTTTTCTAAGTAGCCAATTTCTCCTAAAGTAGTATAGAATTGGTGGTAGTGGAGAAATCTAATGGAGTGTCATGTCCTATTTTAACTTGATTTAACTTTGAAGAAAAAATATCAAAATCATATTTTTCCATAGGATACAGAAGGAGTTTGGAAAATAATTTATTTAATATTTAATATTTTTAATTCGAGATCATTTATTATTTGGAAATGTTTAAGTGGGATCAATTAAATTTTAAATATATTTTAATATTTAATAGTGTTAGCAACTAAAAATGGAGTGTGGGATTTCTCATAAGAAGGTTTGTAACCTTGAGATTCTATCAATTATTGGTAACATTTTTTATGACAACTTGCATTTGGAGATTTATTGTTTAATCTAGTAAAGAATCATGTAATAGATAAAATGGTGAGCTTCTTTGGAGAAAAAATGATAAAAATAATAATATTTAAATTTTCTTAAGACGAGTATTTGGATTTGGTCCTTTATTCATTTGAGGGAAAGTCGAACTTCAGCTTCATTTTGTCAATTTATCTACTACAAATTGCATTGTATGAACTTATGTTTTGCAATCTTCTTTTATGGGCAAAAATCAATAGGAGAATATAATTTGTCGATGAATTTTCTCATGTGTTGTGATGGTCTAAACAGAAAAATTTCTTTGATTTTGGAAAGCATTCTCATTCAAGAAGTGCATCTTCATCAAATTGATTGGTTCAAACAATTTGTGTAGATTTTTGTGTACAATTATGAATTGAAGCTTTGGTTTTCAAGAGAGTTGTAGGAGTGCTTGCTACTGTAGGTGAACTTCTCCATTGTTTCCAACACTTGAGATCATGTTTATTATATAACTATATTTTTATGTTGTTTAAGTGTACTTTGACAATGTATTGTTGAAATCAGTAATATATATATCACTCGATGTTGTGTAGAAATATGGAACTATTTTTATATTTTTGTTGTTGTCGGTGTTTTGGGTATCATAACAACCCATTCTCATGTAATAATTAGTTTTATATGTTTTGTAGGAGTTATGGAAGTTTGGGTTGCTTTCAATGTATTGGAAGTGGTTCACGGGTGGATTGCTAATCAGACTATTTTATTTCTTAGATCTTTGTCTTAGTGATTGTATCAGTTTGTTGGGGCTATTATAAATGATATAATAGTTTTACTTGTAGTCCATTGAAAGTCTATTTCTATAATAAAATATAATATTTTGGTTTGCAATAAATGTGAGTGCATTTTGGGTGTTGACTAGTTTACCAATTTGATGTTGTTTTGCATAATTTGGTGAAACTTATTATGAAACTCCTCAAAGAAGAAGATAAAAAATAAATTTATTTAGCTAGAAAAGGCCATAGTGCTTTATCAAAAATAATTGAACCGCTCTATAGAAGGAGAGCAATGGGTCTCAGTTTCCGATTTACAATTTAATGACAAAGTCATTTTTTGTTATGCGTGTTTAAATTAGGTTGTCATACCTTCCACTTCAATTTGAGGAAGATTTTAGGGAATTGACAATATGTTATGGAGGTTTTGTTTATACATCCAAGGATGAGTGGCTTCATTCACTCAATATTAGCAAGAATCTATGTAGAATCAGATATCTCAAAAGGTTAAACAAATGAGATATCACTTAAGGCAAAAGATATGATTTTTGGAAGCAATTTATAGATTATGAAAATGTTTATTCTCTTTTCATAGCTGCTAGTAGGGTAGCAATTGATTATAAGATTGAGAAACATAAATCCTTGAAGTAAGCTACATTGTGGAAAGGGGTCTACTTCTCCCATTCATCGGTCAAGCAAGATGGGCTTGATTCTTCATAGGATCTAGTTTTGGATGATACACAAGTCAATGAGAAGTAGGTAAAGTTTGTTATGCATGGGATATTAAAGACAAAGGTTACAATGCCCCTTCTAGGTCCAATAAAATACTTAATAAATGTTCATTCCCCAAAAACCTAAGTAGCAAAGAGAAGAACTAATCAATATGATAAGTTTGTTGGATTGGCATGAGAAAATAATGTCGAACAATAAATTACAGCCATTTTTGTGTCCTATGAAGTTGAAGTTGGCTTAAGTAGGTTTACAAAGATAATTAACCATCTAAACTATCAAATAAAGAAGAATGGATAGTAGGCACAAACTTTTAAGAGTCCTTGTTAGCAACAATCAATCAACCTTTGAATAGGTTGCCTTTCATTAATATTTATTTATTCCAACTATGATTGGAATGACTTGGTATAGCAAGCTTTTTTAAGTACTTTGCAATAGTATTGTTAGTTAAAACAGAACCATATAAATAGAATTTAATATTTTATTTTTAAAAATTACATTTAACTTAAATTATTTAATATATAAAATTGTTTTTAAAAATGAATAAATAATTTTACTTTATAAGTGATATAATATTAATTTTATTATACTAGTATACACATATTTAAGATATTTATAGTCAAGTATTTATGTAATAATGATCTGCAATATGCTAATATTGTAACTTAAATAAGGATGTCTACTCCAAATTTAGTTTTTGACTAAGGCAAACAAGTTTTACTGGGTTCCTGAAACCCGATACAAAGCGAAAGATCAGAAATAAAGCCCAGCCAAGAGAGACAGAACCTAAAAACAAAACAGGCCAGCACATGGCCACAAAAGTTGGTTTTGAAGGGACCCCAGAACCCTGAATAGCGAGAGGAAGATAGAACAACACCTCCCCAACCCAAGGGAACAAACAGAAAGTTCCCAACCAAAGGCCAACAAACCACAAACAAAGGCTAATCAAGATTTACCTTTAGGCCCGTCCTTGTGTGATCGTAAGTGCATATCAAAGGAGGGCATGGACGACTTCGATTTCTTTCCTTTAACAGTTATACATCCATCCCCCACCATCGCAGCAACGCTGACCACACTAGCAGGGGCAGCGACACCACCACGCCCCCAATCCCCACATGGAGGAGCAGGGACAACAGAGCCCCCAGCACCGGCTAATTGGTCAGCAGAACCATAGACAACATTATCCCTGACATAGGCAATATCAGCTACCCCCGAAAGGGCTGCATCACCCTCCTGAGCCAAGTCAGCATTATGAGCAGCAACATACAAATTTAGTTATTTTAGTAAATTAATATTAATAATTTATGTATAGTTTTTAAAATTATAATTTCTAATGTGCTAAGGTTATAGCTTAAGTAATGATGTCTCCTCTGTCACAATGGTGAAAAGTATTGTTGGTGTATGTTATATATTAATGTATGTAAGACTATAATTATCTTGTTTACATAGATATTGTATATATTTTTTCTTTTAGTTATAGATAAAATTTATAAAAAAAAAAAAAAAAAGTACAACTTATATGAAAATAATATTAATTTAATGAAATGGAACTCTCTCTTCTTATATTCCCTTCAAAAACAATTTCATTGCATTGTATAAATGTCTTGTTTATAGATAATTTGATGGACAAGATTTTACTACATGTATATATTTTTAAGTCTTTATTATAAGATATGTGGTTGTGTTTTGAATTTGTTTTATTTTTTAGATTTATTTCAAGGCACGGTAATTAAATTAGTCTAAATTCTTAATTTGTGCAAAATAGACTTATTTTCTTCCTAGGATTCTAATATAGTCAATAGATTGTCTCAAAATCAACTTATGTCATAGTCTGAAAAAAAAAATGTATCATTGTGTATATAATATTCTAAAAAGTTGGTTACAACAATTTGATATCTAATTAAAGAGATCAAAGTTACTTATAATTTTATTTTTTTTGCATCAGACCTATAGTTTTCCATTGTACCATATGTTATGAAAATAGACATATAATATATGTTGATGTTAAACATGATGTGTGATGACTTGATTGTTTAGTTATGAGGGTTTACATTTTTTATTTGACAATTTAACTTTCAAGAAAGATTCTCATTCGTCCTAAATTCTTATTAAGGTTAAAAGAAAAAGTTGACTAGGTTATGTTTTACTTGCTACATAAAGTAATATTATTTATGAAGATTGATTCATATATTTTAGTATCTATATTTTTATTATTTTTTTCTAAATAGTTTATTACGTCGAAGGCTTTTATTATCTAAAAAGAACAACCTGAAGTACATGTAATTCATCGCAGACGTACATGTATTTGTTGTTGCTTGTGGAGGGAGAAGTAGAGTATCATCGATGATATTTCCTTTTCTCTTCCCGGTCGATAGACTTGTTTCGCTTTGCAGCACTATTCACACAACATTTCCTTCCTCTGACCTGACACACACTAATCATTGGTTGTTGAGTAAATGTGTTTACTCACATTCTTTAAAAATATTCCACTTCTATTATGGACTAATTTGATCAAATTTCCTGCTTTTTACTATATCCACATGTTTGTTGTTTAAACTGAATCCATGAATTTTTACAGAGTACTCATGACAATTATATTTGGAATAAGGATCACAAATATAGAACACAATCTACCTATTTCTCTTTACATATCATTTGTTATACCTTTATCTTTCTAACTCTTCATCTTCCTTTCTCTCCTTCTTGTCTACCTCTATGTCTAATTCTCTCTCTTCATCTTCCTCTCTAGTTTTTACGTCACAACTCTCTCTCTCTCTCTCTCTCTCTCTCTCTCTCTCTCTCTCTCTCTCTCTATATATATATATATNCACCTCTCTCTCTCTCTCTCTCTCTCTCTCTCTCTCTCTCTCTCTCTCTCTCTATATATATATATATATATATATATACCCCTCCCTCTCACTCCCCCCCCTCTATCTGTCCCTCTTTCTTTCTTATAACTCCCCTCGCTCTCTCACTCTATCCCTACTGCAAACACATGAGCCTATTGATAATGGCACATGATTATTTCACTCATGTTTGGATCCATGTAAATAGATGGATAGTTTGATTTAAAGATGTCACTTCTCCATCTAGAGCTTTATTCTACAAATAATAACATTTGTTAAATGTTTACTATTTCACCATTATACACAAATGTATAAGAAAATTATAGGAAATTTTTCCCTCTTAACCTTACATGCCCATTGCACACCAAGGTTCGATTTGTTTGAACTCATATTGTTTCTTTTTCAAAGTTCTCATTTTTAAGAAGTGGGTTCTACATTGGTAACTTCCTACTTATTTCTATTTTAAGTATATTAAATCATGTTCTTAATTATTGTAATTTATGAATTTTTAATGTATACAATTCCACATGTTTTGCTCCAGGTCATGGATTCGAGCTTTGGCATTGATTCTAATATGCTTTCATTCAAATTTCCCAGCTTGGCTTGATTCCACTCTTAATGTTTTGCACATTTTGTTTGAGAAATGTTAAAATTTAAAAGACCTTATGGTAAGCAACTTGCATAGGATACTAGGTTCATGAGGTATCGTAAATCTAAGTATTGCCCCTGACTCGTAATAGATGACACTTTTATATGCAATCTTCAAATGCTAGAAATATTATTCATTGGAGAAGATTCGCCTGTGTCTCTTATTGAGCCTCCTCATTACCACCGAGACATGAATTTGAGCTTGGCTTTGATTCTAATATGCTCGCTTTAAGACAAATTTGATGATTCAACTGATTTCCATCCCTCTGATGTATATATAATTGGAGGTCTCTTGAAACTCACAAGATCAATCCCATAGTCCACTGTTGGTCTTGCCGCTACATTTTCACGCAAATGTAAAATACTACAAAAATGTTACAAAAAACGTCACATCTTTCGTCCAGCATTTGAAGTATTGGCTTGCTTGGTACTTTTCTCTCCTCGTAGGCAACATCTCTTTGTTGGCATCTGGTTTAAGTACGCACGCCTTACCATAGTTGCTATCCTGCAAAACAAAATGTTTACCAACAAGAATTCAAGACCGTTAGCAAAGAATTGTCGTCCTGTACCGGATACCTACTACCAAATGTGAATCATAGAAGATGTGCAATAGCAATATGCAGGATAATGACACTGTGAGTCAAGGAAATGTGGTGTCTTTCCTTAATATGGGATGGGAGGCACTTCTGGCGAGCAGGACACCTGGGATATTTTGCATGCATCATAACTTGCTCGCTTGGTTTGCATGATTCATAGTAATATTAGCAACGAGGACAACTAGTATATCTAGTTATATAAGAGATGTAACCAGAAAATTCTCCCATAAGATATTTAAGACTGGCTTAAAAGTTAACAAATCAAGCAGCCAGATTGTATTTTAAAAATACCTAAATTCTAACATAACAAAAGTTTAAAAAACGAAAACAGAATATCTATATCATGATTCTACGTCAACCAAGCTTTCAATAGCTGAAAATTTATTCCGCCAAGTCGGATTCAGAAACTTTGGCAATAAACTTTAAACAGATTTATTTAAATGCATACCTAATATTCTAATTATAACCAACTTGTGCATGAATCTATGCTCAAAGATTTGCAATTATTACAGATAGGTTTCATTAGGTGACAGAAAAGCTGCAAGCCTGAGCTTAAATGGCTGTGACCAAGGCCCCATAACTCCTGAAGAGATCCCTTAGCATGATGATCATTGAAACCGTAGACAAGCCACTAAGCGATGTACAATAGATGATATGCAAAACAAAATCCATAGTTTGCTACATCTCGGAAGTGAATTGTTCTTTAGCTTGGACAACTTGTATCAATTCTAAAGTGAAGGAACAACCAATATCCAAAAATACAAAAGATGTCACCTAAGAAATTTTCACATAAAATGTTGATATTAAGCTTCAAGACCCCAACAAAAAAAGTGGATAAACTAATCAAAATATTGTAAATTGCCAAATTTTAGATGACAAAAATTAAAATGTTCCAGATTTCTTTGAAAAACAAAATATGTAAAATCTTGATGCCATTAAGAAAAACTTTAGTAACTCAATATATTCTGCTAAGTCGGAATCAAATATCCAGCCAATGATAGTAAACAGATGGAGGAAAGCATGCCTCATGTTCTAACATAACCAAGTCGTACATTAATCTATGCTCAAAGATTTGCTAACTTTATACATAATACTCGATGTTGACAGAAAAGCTCCTCATAACCCTAAAGATCTCCCTTTTAACATGATGTCCATCGAAACTATATACAAGCTGCTAAGCCTCGTACAAGAGATGGTATGCTAAACAAAAGCCGCAAATAAAAAATTTCATCTTCCAAAAATGGTACAAGCTACTAAAGAAGCATAGAAGAGAGAACTGCAAAACGTGCTGCCACCTCAAAGTAGTGAATATGCAGATTCCTTCTTAGAAACAAAATGCTATCTCTTAATAAAATTATAAATAACCGTTTGTTCAGACCAGCATCCTTTAACAAAGACAGAACGCAAAAAGATGCAAAATAAACTCATGTTGCTGTGGGAAAAATTAACATGAGATTATTACTTCAGCCAAAAACTTCACCCAGAACCTGTGATTCATTTTTCAAGCATATAAATTGGCCTGTTAAAACCAGATGTACTATTTGGCACCCGTGCACTGATGCTTTCCATTGATCTGAAACCAATCTTATCAAGTAGAATATCCCTAAAATTTTGTGGCCTATAAACAATATTGTGGAAATTTTCTGCTGCGGCCTCAGAGACAAGGTGCTTTTTTTCATATGATTTCCATGGTTGAGGCTCTAAAATAAAAATGCCGCCTGGCCTAAGCACTTGCCAAATCTTTGCAAATAGACAAATTATACCTGCATCGCCCCAATTCAAGTGGATCCATTTGGTGACACTTAAGCAGATCACTGTATCATATTTTGCATCAAACTCGGAGTAGGATTTCTGAATGAAGTTTTCAGTTCTGAAGCAAACTCTTTCAAGCAGACTCTGATCTGTGACTCTTCCTTCAACATTTTCTGAAACATTGTCCCGTGATAACATGCTTATTCTATCGCTGACAGATTTCTTGCATAAGATTTTCACTTTATTTGCACTTTCTTCAACTTTGGATAACTGTTTTGTCCTACCAATAACCTGAAATCCATTTTCTCTGATATCATCTTCACATGATTGCTCCCTTCTGTCTGGACTTTCCAATTCATTTATTCTGTCTTCACCTTCATATGCGTGTTCTCTCCTGTTTCTATCTTCACCTTCATTGGCACGCACTTCATGTTTTTCTTTCTCAGATTGTTTATTTCTTTCTATGGCTTCCTTAACACCAGCAACTGTTTTGAGGTGACTTCTTGCTTTCCATATAAGCCTATCATCAATATCTATGCCCATGATACTTTTGCAGGCAAACTTTTGTGCAATGCTAATTGTAATGAAACCCTCATTGCAGCCAATATCTAGGCAGTCCTTGTCTTCAAACCACTCCTTCCTTAAGACCTTCATCCTTGGGTCTTCATCCAAACCCTGATCAATACGGTAGTTATAGTAACTGTGGTAGTTTCCATAAATATAAACAAATCTCTTCTTCTTAGACTCTGTCAGTTGACTAGATGAATATTTTCCTTCATCTTTCCTTTTGCTTTTATTTGGTCTATGCTCCATTACCACGACTGTGTTATTTTCTATTGTAATCTTGCCTGTACAGGTTCACAAAATACATATCAGTATTTTTATTTTTATTTTGGAAAGGAAATCATGGTTTAGTGCAAATTCTAGAAAAGAATATGTATCTCAGTTTCAGAATCACATCATTCACATCTTTATGACAGGCAAGAATGATAAAAAACAACTTTAAAATGATTAAAATAGACAGTGAGTTAAATTGCTCGACTCGCAGAAAACACACTTCCATTGTTAAACCTTGTTCCTTAACAAAGCAACACGGCTATACATCAATTCAATTGCCCAAGGATCCTACCATTATGTAATCGCCTCTACCAAATTTACTTAACAAGCTTGTCAAGATTTCAAATTTAATTCAGACATTTCGTCAAACAGCTTTGGTGGAACAGCAATTTGAACAAAATTTGAGTTTTGTAACAAGCATCAACTGCAACCTTCAATGATGATCACAACCACACAATAATAATCAAGAAACAACTCATAATCATTTAATCCAAAAGTTGCGATACAGGAACATAGTCATGGACATTTTATCAAACATTAGGCATTCAACTTAATTTTTGCAAATAAACGACTGTACCAAGTTTGCTAGCCTTCCACAATGAACTTCTCTCATATACTACAGAGATTAGATTACTTAGCTTCCTTTTACCACTAAAAATACTGTCTTTAATGCTTAATGTTGACAAAACTGCAGACCTGTGTGAATTTATGTATATGGTGCTGCTTGTAATATTTCCTCCGACTGGATGCTACCACCTGTATAATATTTACCCAAATATAATGTGATTTCTTCTTAGGCCACTGTTGCAACTACTGTATATGCTGGCGACTGTTGTTTGGAGGTTTATAGTATAAACAAAGGACCCACGATCTGTTGGCATCACCTTTCACTGCTGACATGAGCTGCATAAACCATGTCACCCAAATACAATTGCAACCTCCTCGTTTGACTATGACTAAGCTCTAAATGGAGCAACCAAATATTGAAAGCCCACATCTTCTGTTTAATGTGCCAGCTATGCAAAACCTCCATGTTTTATCACCAAGTTCGCCTCCTAATTTCTTGCAACCCCATTCCTTTTTGGATCTGGTGGTCAGTGATAATATGTAAGCTACAGTCACCTTTTTTTAATTACTGTCATGTCCCCTTTTTGAAATAGGACTTAATAATAAAAAATGATAATAAAATTAAAATTTAACAAAAATTTAAAAAAAAAATTAAATTAAAAATATAAAAAAGATAATCATAACTAAAATTTAGTTAAGCTTAATGAATGGTCAAAAGGGCTGAGTTGAAAAGTCTGGACTCCCTAAAACATGAGATAAAAAAAGGAGAAGAGAACTTCATTTGAAAGAGGGAGAGGAAGGAAGAGAAAAGGGAAGAGGTTAATCAAGAAAGAATTAAAAGAGAAGAAGATAAGTTACTCCTCCAAAAGTCAAAAGTTATGAATGGTTCTGACTAGTTCAAAGGGTTGTAATTATGGAAGGTTGTCTCTCCCAAGGAATAGAAATGATGAAGGGTTATGACTCTTTCGGAGGTTGGTAATTGGGAAAGGTTGTAACCATTGCACAGGGGCAGACATGATGAAATGTGACCTCTCCCTTACATTGGAAGATATAAAGGGAAGAAGGTTTCATTTGAGGAGGGGAGGCAAGAGAGATCAATTGGAAGACAAATTTATTATTCTCTAAGTTACCACATTTGCCTGCTGGACCCCAAAGTCGAAAGTCGGTTCGCTACAAATTTGTAAACGGTCCAGATTCGGTCTAAATTCGATTTCTTACTGATGAATTCGTGTAAATTCGGTCATCGGGACCCTGGTCAAATTTCAATCGATTTTGACCGAATTTGGAAATTGCCGCGTGAGCCCAGGGCGAATTTGGGCAAATTTGGTAGAGTCAGTTTTGTTGACTTTTTATTAAAGTTTTTCAACATTTCTTTTCTGCAAATAAAACCTAAAAGTGACCCGATACACCCAAATACACAGCACAGCTATTGTTTTCTCACAAGGCACATGTATTGTTTTCTCACAGGCAGCGATTGGTCTTTTCTCACAGCTATCATTTTCTCACAGGTCTCCTATCTAGCAGCAACTGTCTTTTTATCAGCGATAGGTCTCCTCATCTAGCAGCGACTGGGTCATCTGGCAGCAGCTGGGTGGTCTTTTAGCAGCGACTGTGCTGGTGTATTTTGCTATGTTGCTTTATTATTAGCATAGTAATGTATGAACTTATTTGCTGCTGCATATATATATTACAAAAAATACTTGTACGGACGAACCAAAAACGAATCCGAACCCAACCCCAAAAAAAATTGGACAAATTTCGAACCCACATCTGTACCGGAATCCGAACCGGCAACTTAGATTATTCTCAAAGGGCAGCAATGGAGGGCGATGACACAAGTCTTATGAAAAGTGGTGACCCTTTCACCAATGAAGTATAAAAGAGATCATTCCAATCATTCAAGGATAAATTATCAATCATCACTCAAGAATCCACAAAGACAATCATCAATTAGCATATCGAGCAAACAATCAATCAGCAAACCACTCTATCAAATCAGCATTCATTCAATTCACCAAATATCAAGCCAGGACTCATTAAATTATCACTCATCAACCAATAAAGAATTCATTCAGTCAATCAATCAATCATTTAACAACAATTGAAAAAGTACAATCATAAGTATTCAGAAGAGCCTTCAGATTCAGATATAAATATATTAACCAGCAGCCTAGGTATCTCTCCGGATAGCGTGGTATGAGATATAATGCATTACATCTTGGCTGAGTAATTATTGAGGAATATTATATTGCTACTGTTATATCTTTTATATATACATTGTTGTTCTTGTCATAATTCATTATAAGCATAATAGAGAAGATGTAATGATGAGAGCAAGTAGGTGAGTGGTCCATTCAAGTTAAATAGGAGGCCGACTAACGGATATACTTTTGTGCCCCTTAGGAGGCCAATACAATAGATATACTTCTGTGCCCAATTGAGGTCAATACAACAGTGATGTATTTATGTGCCCCTTAGGAGGCCGAACAACGGATGTACTTATGTGTCCCTTAACTCGATGGATAGCCTCAAGGCACCTTGTATGATCTTTTGAGGGCTTCATAGCATGTATGAGTCATGGGATAAAGCCTCAAAGGAACCCCACATATACTATATGATTATTATGATTTGTAACTTGATTATATATTTATTTATCAAGAGACTAAGTTAAATTTCCATTTCCACGCACAATTTGTAACTTGATTATATATTTATTTATCAAGAGTCTAAGTTAAATTTCCATTTCCAAGCACAATCCAAACCCTAGTTCGGGATTTTAAGGTAAATCAAGTAAAATCCCAATAGGGGGCATTACAATTTACAATTACCTTTGCTCTCCTTGGTAGTGGTGACCATAGTTGCAACACTCGCCGAGTGCCGAGTAATTGCCGAGTTTTTTAGCTCTGCGAGTTTTTCAGAGAAAACTTGCAAGAAAAACTCACCAAGTTTTTCGTAAAAACTCGCCTGCATGTTGCTTCTTGTGTTTGAAGTCCAAAAATGGCACAGTATGATTATTTTTTTGGTTTGCAGCGTTTGTGTTTGGTTTCCAGCGTGGGTTTGAGGTTTCCAAGCCCTTCCTAGGTGATTGCTAACGATTAGAAACGGACTTGAGTGGATTTAAAGCGGATTTCAACCAGTTTTTCAAGAAAAATTACATGCCCAGTGCAGGTTTCTACTACTAGGACTAGACCCTCTAGTTCCTCTCTCGTATTTGCTAGTAGAGCTGGGAGGAGGAAGATGTAATTGTAATGATGTATTTACTTCTAGTTTTATAGAAACTATTTACTATTTTGCTTCCAGCCATCAACATTCCGCATGAGAATGCGATTTTGTACCCACTTTGTGTTTATATATATCTAAACTCAACTTGTTTCTTTTGTGTTCTCATTAATTAACTCATTGGATGCATCTTCTCATTGAATTTTGCAAAAAAAATGCATTTCTAATTAAAATTAAGCTGTCTTTTAAGTTGCCGACTTTTTTCAAAAACTGGCTGAATTTTTCCCGAATTTTTTTTTCAGGCCTTGGCGAGTTTTTGCTGAGTCCGTGTTTTCCAACTATGGTGGTGACAATGATGTTTGAAGGAGTTTGAATCCCAAATAGGGCCACTGAGCTCACCTTTGCTTCTCCTTTCACTACTTTTAGGGTGCTGCAATTCATTATTTTTACCCCTCTACTCAGTGGCAAACACAAAATGAGTCCCACACTATCCCTTGGCACCTGTGATTTCCTGTATCTGAAATGAGTTTGAACAATGACATGGGCAGCAGATATTCTTCTATATGTCATGGCCAACCTGCATTTAAATTCAGACGTCAACAACACCAACTTTCCTATGCAACATCCACTCACAAAATCCACTGAATCTCTGGAATGGGTGGCTGGAATAGAAATGAACCCTTAAAAATTAACCTAGTCACAAGCAACACTCTTCATTAAATTTATTGTTTGCTTACCAAAATCAATCAAATTCCCTTTATTGAGAACTCCCTGAATCTGGAAATAAATCCTCATTCTTCAGTTCTTAGCCCAACAGTGAATTCACCTCTACAATTACCAAATAACAATTTTATTAAAGTTGGTTTTCCTAAAGGTAAACCAATGTGGTAAGCTATTGGTCTTGTTGACTTGTTGTTTGACAATTTTAGCAATCATGTTAGCAGATTAGTTGTTTTTGGCTCTATTTGTAAAGCTTGGAAGAAAGCTAAGAAATTTGATGTAGATTGGAATGTTAAAGATACAAAAAATAATCCCTTCTATCCTATTCTTTCATTTCTATGTGGTGGTCTATTGAAAGTGATGGTAACCCCTCAATCTCCCATAGTGGATTCTCTGCTTTTAATTAGTTTGATAAAAGTACTTTAGTCTTTGGGCCATATATCAATGAAAATAGGGTTATCCCTTGGAGTACTCTAGAACATATGGTTGATTTGCCTAAGAACCAAAAAGAAACTTAATCATCGATTGTTTCTACATTTGGTGTTTGATCATCCTATGTTAGAAAAGAATTACAATTTAAGACATTAGGACAACCTTTCTGGAGCTACTGTTAAGAATGTTGTGATTTACTTTCTAACATTGAAAAGTCACATGAACACTTAACTCCCTCTGAGAGTTAAATGACTCTGAAGCAAGATAGATAATTAGCTACGTAGTCGATCCTGATTCTGGTTCGGATGCGGATCCAGATTCGGATTCGGGGATTCAGCAAAAATTATTTTGGGCTGGACCTTGATTCTGCAGGTATATATATTATATATAGACATTTTCGAAAAATATATATATACATTATATATGTAAGTATATTCATAGATTCCATACATGTAACATGTCAATGCTCATTCATTATTAGTTCAAAACTTCAAAGTTCAAACATATAATGATAATAATAAGAAGTTAGAAGTGTGATTCTCATAAAATGATAATCCACGATTGTCAATATAGGATTATATCAGATTCATACTTTGCAAAAGTCTCAAAATGTCATTACATGCTGAAAATTTAAATCACAAGCCATATTTCATAGTTTAGTTTGACTTTATTTTTTAAAAAAAACAAAGTGGGCCCAATTTTTAGACGCCCAGAATCACGGATTCCCACGGATCTTCCTAGATTCTGCCTGGATTCCAGAATGGAATCTGGATTCTCTGTGGATTCCTCATCCCGGAATCCGGGCGGAATCCAAGAGGAATCCGGATTCGGATCACACCGGAATCAAGATCCAAGGCTTTCCAGAGGGATCTAGTATCTTAGATAATAAGGCTTGGCAATTTTCAGTCCAATGGCATTGAACCTAAAAAGTCCTTTTTTAGAAGGTTTTTAATCATGAAGATTTTAGATGTAGGAGAAATTCCAGGATCTGGTAATACTGTGTCTGAATTGTGGATACTACGAGTCCTTTGAGTACCTCTTTTGAATGTTCATATGCAAAAGAAACATATGAATCCACGAGATATTCCAACAGTAAATGCCCACAATTGAATTTTATTTAAATCTAAAACTGTTTACAATAGTTTAAAGACTGAGACTGTGCACCTTAGCCCACAAATGATAGGTTCTGCATTGGGAGGCACGGAAGGCAATAAGTTTGGATTGAAGGGAGCTCTGTACCAGGCTGAAATATGCAGTCGCCGCAGTTGTAATCTCAATGAACCCTCCCTGTGAGGCATGGTGACACCTTGATATCAGCATTGGTGTAATGGATTCTGCAATGAATTGAGGTGCTTATCTCTATGCTCCATGATTTCTTGCAAATTGTCTCTGATCTTGCCTTACTGTACAAAGCGCTATCATCAAAATTAAGAACTCCCGTCTGATTGTGTAATGGGCGCTCTCAACAGAATTAAGAACTCATGTGCTCAGCGTCCTCGTTTGCTACCGTGGATGGCTGTGACCTGTGCCAAGGTCGAATGTTATGCTTGGTGAACATCTCGTTCAACTCTTGATGAGCCGATCATTAAATACACGAACTTGACACTATTATGTTGAGACTATGAGGGTATACTGTGAACCCCAGCGGTCACTGGTACTATTCATGAGATGACTATGCCTTGCACCCATTGATAGAAGATGCCTTCTCACGGAGTCAAGCTAGGTAATCCTTAGTTTTGTTGAGATGACGGGAATAGTTCGCTCTTAAGAGAACCAAGCAACGGTCTTATTCTGTGATTTCTTCCATTCGATTATATCACACTACTGTTAGACTTGATCTTGTACCATCCTAAAAAGTTAGCACTCATCAATTGCATGTCTTTTAGGACCTACTAGACCTAATTTTAGTGATTCCTAGATCCTAAGGCATTAATGTTTGATTTCCCGCATCTTCCGCTTTCTTTCCCCGAGACTTTACATGCTGCCCGAGTCCCAAAACCACTTGGGAATTAACCCCTCCAGGACTAGGCCAACCCAAGTCGGCCTTGTCCTTGCGAGTTGTGCTTTAGTGGGCTCCGGGCCCTATGCTAGGGTGTTCCATTCCCCAATCTTAGTCAGGTCGGCCTGGCAATTTTGAATCCCGAAATGAGTATAAAAGGGGGCCTTCTCCTCTCATTTTGACATCTACAATCTATGTGCAAGCTATCCATATGCAAAGTGCAAGCATCGAAGCATTTCAATTGTGCAATTAAGGTGGTGGATTCAAGATTTGAAGGCAAACCTCCATTGAAGATCTATAAGTCTTCTTCCATTCATGCAAAAGGCAATCTTCTCTCCTTGATGCAAGTTTCTCTCCCATGGTGGCCTAGTGGAGGAATTTTCAAGCAAGCAAGAAGATCCATTCCTCCTCTCCATTTCATGATTTCAAGCATACATCCCTTGAAGATCTAGGATTGGCAAGTGTAGATCCATTGCATTTGTGAGGGCATCCTTGATTCTACATTCAAGACATACATCTCAAGCATCATTGTGGAGTTGACTGATTTCTACATTCACCCATGAGGGTTTTCCATGCAAGATAAATATGTCATTTATCTTGTTTTCATTTACTTTCTTATCAAGGTTAATTTCTATACAGGAGCTTGACCAAGGCAAGCCCCTTTCCACAACAATTACCCCTTTTTCTTGTGCAGGTGCAGATTTACAGGTTTCAGATCCGGGAGAAGCATATTCTAGCAGCTTTTGTGCCGACTTTGGAGGACAATGTCGACTTGAGTCTGCACTGTCCTTTGGATCTGCAAATTTCACAGTTAGAAAGTGTCAGTCTCAAAGTCCCAAATCCAGAACGGTTTCCAATTCCGACAGTCTGTTCCAGATTTATAGTTTGTTCTTCCTCTCCTAGCTTTCAAGGTGAGTTCATTCTCTTTCTTTTCATCTTGCATTTCCTTTTATATCTCGGATCTGATATCATATCTTGTTAATAATCAGTTCTTCATCATAGTTTATATTTCCTTTCATAGTTTTGCATATCAATTTACATATCATTCACACTTTAACAATAAAGGAATTCATCTTCAAACTACATTTTCAAGTCTAGATCTAGCATTAGCATCCCTCCATCTCATTCAGGTTTTGCTAATCTGATTTGGGTTTGGAATTGAAGTCTTTGGAGGTATTCCTAATGTAACATAGGATATCCACACATCCACGTAACAACAAACTTAGATCTTGAGTGAATTCTCCTAGCTTAACCCACTTGGGGAGTTCACCCAATTTCTTATGTTACATTTTGGTGAACCCGACTTTGTGCATTTCCATTCTAATTTTGGTGTTAGATCCCTCTTCTTTGCATTTAGATCTACTGTGTATGCATTTACATTATATTACATTTAGATCTAATTTATATGCACTCATAGCTAGTTTAAATTTGATAGTTAATGTGCTTGTTTCTTTTGCATATTTCTTTCAAATTGTATTGTATTTCTCTTCATTCCCTTGTGTATGAACTTCATCACTTTGAGTCTAATCTATAGCATTCCAGTTAGAAGAAGTCGTAGACTCATGGGTTCCTTTGATCCTGAATCCTCCTTTCCTAACATTTCTCATGTTTCTCCTCCTACCATTCTTTCTACCGATTCTACCATTAATAGCTTGGCTCAAACTGTGTCCTCTTTGCAATAACAAATAGCTTCCATGACTCAATCTAAGTTCAACATTCCAACTTGTGGCATTGCTAGTACCTTGTCTATGGATATCATTCATGCTATTATCCCACAATATATGGAGATTCCTCATGCTATTATCCCACAATATATGGTGATCCCGTGACACATGTCAAAACTTTCCAAACCTTGTATAGTGATTTCTCTCATGACCACAAGTTCATGGCAAAGTTGTTCACTAGAACTTTTCGAGACAAAGCATTGAAATGGTATTGTTCCTTACCTCCTTATTCAATTGATTCCTTCCAAAAGCTTGCTAATGCTTTCATTGAACAATTTCAAAACAACATTGGTCCCAAAGTTTCTCTAACTGATTTAATGCATTGTAAACAATGTGTAAAATAAAAAGTTAGTGATTTCATTGGTAGATTTAAGCATTTGTATGCTCAGATTTCTTATCTTGTGCCTGATATTGATGTGTAACGCATATTTATTACTAATTTGCAAAGTAGTGTTAGAGATAAGATACTTTTGTCTAAATTCTCTTCATTTCCACAATTGTGTGTAGTGCTTCATCATTATCAATTACAAGTGAGTCACTTTGAGAGCACCACTCCAATGGCTCTTGTTCCCATTGATAAGAGTGATGTCACATCCAATTTCAACAAGTTTCAGAAATCAAACAACTACATCAAAATCAACAAAGCATCCAACAATGTTGATGAACAAGTGGCAGCAGCATCCAAAGGTGTGGCTCCTTTGTCATCTATTTTTAAACCTGCTCCTAATTATACCCAGCTTTCTGAATCTTTGCATAATGTGATGTTGAAGTTAACTAATGCTAATGTGTTAACACTTCCTCCTATCAAACCAATTGACACTTCCAAACCTCAATCCAAATACATTGATCCCAAAGCTTTTTGCCAATATCACAGTCAGCCTGGACATGATACTGAAAAGTGCTTCCGCTTGAAAACCGTGATTCAAGATCTTATTGATTCTAAGGCTATAACTGTTGAGAGTGACAATGATCAAGGAAACAAATCTATGGCATCTCCTAGCCAAAACTTGCAAATTTACACTAATCCTTTGCCATCTCATTCAATCAACACTATTGATCAACCTTCTTCCCAATGCATTGACCATGATGACAAAGTTAATAAAGCCAATCATGTTAACCGAGTTGAGCAAATCAAACCTAAATCTCCCTCTCCACCTTGCATTACCTTTGATCCTATTGAGACAATTAAAGCACCTGATGGTCCTCTCTATATTGTCGCAAAGGTTAATGGCCTTCCTACCCGTGGCACCCTTGTTGATCTCACTTGCATGGTGAATGTGATTACTGGAGAACATATTTTTAGTAAACAATTGCAAAATGACTTTTATGATAAATCTGATGTTAGGATCCAAACTTGCAACGGTTTCCTTTATCCTTCCCATGGTTCCATTACTTTCCCTGTTGAAGTTGGTGGTAAAACTTTAGATGTTACCTTCACTGTCATTTCAACTTTTGATCAATTCAAAGTCAAACATGGTCTTCCTTGGCTTACCTCTATGAGTGTCGTGGCTTCTCCTATTCATAAATGTGTTAAATTTTCCCTTCATAATGGTGAAATCATGACTGTAAACCATAGTCTTTATCAGCCTTATATTGCTCGTGACTCAATTGACCTTGATTTCTTTTGGCCTTCTATGCCTCAACCAACTCAAACTCGTCCTGACCATCTCTTTAGATCCTATCAAGCCTACAAGGTTCAAAAGATTTGTGAACTTAGCAAACCTAAGGATGTTTCATCTCTTTTCCCTAGACGTGGACTTCTTCCTACGCCACCTATACCACCTCTTCCTATTTCTTATACACATGCTTCTCAACCTACTATGGTTCCTTCAGTTCTTCCTCAAAAAAAAAGGACTCGATGTTGATTGATCCTATCCCACCTCAAATTTCTAGCAAGACTAAACGTAACCGTCATGCTCGTGATCGTTGTCGCAAGCATATTGCTAGAGCCCATCAACGTGTTTCTCAAAACATTGCTTCACCTCATACACCGCTTCCCTTTGACACACCCATGCCCGAGCCAAAGGAGGAGGTGAATTTAAACAAAGTTAAAAAGAACAAACATGACAATGCTATTCATATCTTGGATTCTATTACAATTAATCTAGATGAAGATACTCTTGATGATGACGTTCTTGATGCTAACAATGATATTCATGTTAGTGATTCAAATGACATGTATGAAACTATTGATCTTGATCATGATTTACCAGCTATCCTTTCACAACACTTATCTATCACTCCTAATGACGTACACAGTGACCTCTCTACACAGCAGGGTCCTTGTTTGGCTATTATTCCATTTGTTGTGCTTGATGTTGCTCCTCTTGCGAGTTGTCCACGTTCCCAAAACATTATAGACCG
>MU225860.1:1201184-1223062 GCA_018584345.1 Thuja plicata
ACAGTTCATTTTGATATAGTGCATATCAACATTCAGAGGGTTGTAGCCTTCATCTTATTGGGCAGTGAGCCTAGGCAGTGAGCCATATACCTTTAACAGGGTTTCTTAAAAGACTCCTAACAGGGTCAGACCTTTAACCAGGTCATTGTACTCAAATTGTAAAGACTGCTTCTAACAGGGCAAAGGAACTTTAACAGGTTCATTATACCTAGTACAATATTTTGTGGGTACTAATCCCCACCGGAGTTTTCCTTTGATCAAGGTTCTCCGTAATCATATCATGTGTTATGTGTTCTTGTGTTATGTTTCTTTGATGCACATTTGATATATGTTTAATTGGCTGAAATATAATTAATAAGATAAACACTGATTCACCCCCCCCTCTCAGTGTTTCTAACACATACATCCCTTGAAGATCTAGGATTGGCAAGTGTAGATCCATTGCATTTGTGAAGGCATCCTTGATTCTACATTCAAGACATACATCTCAAGCATCCTTGTGGAGTTGACTGATTTCTACATCCGTCCACGAGGCTTTTCCATGCAAGGTAAATCTGTCATTTATATTGTTTTCATTTACTTTCTTATCAAGGTTAATTCCCATACAGGGGCTTGACCAAGGCAAGCCCATTTCCACAACAATTTCCTCTTTTTCTGGTGTGCAGGTGCAGATTTACAAGTTTCAGATCCGGGAAATCAAATATTCAGAGCCAGTGACATGTCTACTACAGATTCCAGCAGCTTTTGTACCTCCAGGGCAAGGTCGACTTTGGAGGACTAGGCCGACTTGAGTCGGCACTGTCCTTTGAATCTGCAAATTTCACAGTCAGAAAGTGTCAGTCTCAGAGTCCCAGATCCAGAATGGTTTCCGATTCCGATAGTTTTTTGACAATCTATTCCAAATTTACAATTTTTTCTTCCTCTCCTAGCTTTCAAGGTGAGTTCATTCTCTTTCTTTTCATCTTGCATTTCCTTTTATATCTCAAATCTGATATTATATCCTGTTAATAATCAGTTCTTCATCATAGCTTACATTTCCTTTCATAGTTTTGCATATCAATTTACATATCATTCACACTTTAACAATAAAGGAATTCATCTTCAAACTACATTTTCAAGTCTAGATCTAGCATTAGCATCCCTTCATCTCATTTGGGTTTTGCTAATCTGATTTGGGTTTGGAATTGAAGTCTTTGGGGGTATTCCTAATGTAACATAGGATATCCACACATCCACGTAACAACCCTAGATCTTAGGTGAATTCTCCTAGCCTAACTCACTTGGGGAGTTCGCCCAATTTCTTATGTTACAAATCCAAATTATTTTGAAGTTATCTTAGCAAAATGATAGTGCCAGTCCCCTTGTATTATGCTTGAGGTCCCTTGTTTAGATATTAACACCACTTAGTAATGCAAGAGCTACTGTTATTTCTCAATGTTGTGACAATTGTTGGTTTTGAAGCTCAAGATCACGAAGACTCTTTGTGACAATACATAAATATTGGATCTGATTTCAGCTGCTACTGTGCTAGTTCAAAGATATCAAACTTTTGTGATGGAATGTTATCATGCACTGAAGCGATCCATATGGGCTAGGTCAGCAAGTCCTGTGATAAAGTTTGCTCAGTTCCAAACCAGCACCAGTGACGGAGACAGTAATACTAGTGATTCCTCCTCTTGACTTGCAATTGTATCCCAAAAGAATGCAATTTCGTCTCCTTGAGGAGGCTTCAAAAAATTGGTGAAGAATTAGCAGACTAGGGTGGCTTTCTAGACCACCAAAATTGTTGGTGCCCCAAACTCCAATTTATTGGAATTAGAAAGAAGAAAATATCAAACATGATGATCTCATTCCTCCAATTAACACTTTCCCTCCATGATTTGAAATCAAGTTGGATAGATGAGAGGAAAACAACTACTAAAGAGGCCTGAAAA
The DNA here is from genome assembly GCA_018584345.1 of Thuja plicata. NCBI lineage: Eukaryota > Viridiplantae > Streptophyta > Pinopsida > Cupressales > Cupressaceae > Thuja > Thuja plicata. The sequence continues at coordinate 1,203,119 of MU225860.1, forward strand.
TATAATTGGTATAGACCCAAAGAGCCCATAATTAAATTTATTTTTAATTCCTTTATTCAAATGAAGGGGACATTACAGTCCTCCCTTCCCAAAGATTGCTTGCCCTCAAGCAATCACATGCGTTGAATAATATCGATATCCCAAATCAATCTAGGGCTAGGTATATTGCCCTACCATACTCCATCAAGCCTTTGCTACTCCACCCTAATGTGAACATCGCCATGCCTAGAATTGTAAGGCAGTCATCATGATTACACAATACACCAAACATGCCACAAATCCCTCTAACGGAACTCATCTCACTCATGTCAGTCCTCCGTATGCAGCAATTATTACTTAGAATATCATCTATTCTATTGAAAACTTCACCCCTGATGATGCAACAAGTACCTTCAATGGTGAGGGGTAATAGGAGCTCATTAAGTCGTCACTTTCCAATGAGGAAAGGATGACACAAACCTCTCCAACTCCAACCATCAAATGCTGCCCCCAAAGACAAACTGAATTCTCTATTATCAGCAGTTCCGATCAGCCTGAAAAGTGAACAACCATGCTCCAATAAGGCATCAAGAGGAAGAAGTGTGTCGCAAGTATCCAAATGTTTAAACCACGATATTTTTAAGAAGGCCATCATCAATGTGTAACCCCTCAAAAGCTGGTCCTAAAGGTGTAGGCTCCACCATGTGAGCCCCTAGAAGAGATAGATTCCCCACATCTCCACAAGTCACCAAGGGCAATTCCAAATCACTCATGATTCCTTCTTCATGTGTAAGTATGTCACTAGTGGCTGATCCACCGTGTGTGTGCTCAATTATCACGTCCTCATCTATGATTTGAACCTTCAACGATCTCTCTAAAAGTGGACACTCATGAACCTCCTGATGTATGCTAAGATGTTCAACCTCATACCTATGTTCGTGCAATTCAACATGTTCCTCTTGCTTCTTGATCTCAATAAGCTCCTCCTTTGTGTGATACCTATCCTTGACTTCTTCTATTGGAAGGGAAAATGATTGGAGATTGGCTTCACTTTGTTGTCTTATCTGTTCAATTTGATTGCCGCACTCTGACTTCTTGTAGGCGTTGCCTTGCTTGGGCTGCTAGCAACTTTCCCTTCCTCACTCTTTGTATCCAACTATTGCACATTTCGCGTCTTCAAAAAGCCCCCCTTGGTGTGATGGACAGAATTTGATTCCTTGTGAAAGATCCCAAACTATGGTTCTGAAGCCTAAAGTTGCCTAAATTTTTTAAATTTTCAAATTTTTTATTTTTTTGTGTTTTCTGATTATTTTTTTGTCTTTTTTGATAGTATGAAATGCAATGAATTTAAAGAGACCAAAACTGAAATGAAATACCTATAAACCAAATGTGCATCAAACTGGAATGAATCGAGTCTTTCTATTTTTTCAACCAAATGGACAATATGAGCAACCGTACCAAGTATGAATTGCTAAATATGATTGTTGATGAATTTCTACAATTTCAAACTATGCCTGCTGAATAATCTTGAAGAATCTGGACACAAAACACTTCTGATCTACTACATATTGTACTACCAAGGCTGATGTCAGCTGCTGCCCAGGTCTGTACTGCCAGCTGGAAGATGCTGAACTTGCCCGGATAGTACAGCTAAGTCTGGTAGCCCATAAATTGATAAGAAATGCTGATGAACCTTCTGATCTGCAATTACTAATTAAATTTTGCGCTGATCCAACATGAAATGATGAAACTCTCAGGCGCAGATGACATCAAACCTTCTCCTGGAAGTGTATGGCTGAGAAATTTGGGTTTGAAGTTACCACAACTCCTCTACAACTAATCTGATCTGTAAATATGATATGAAAATTATGCCCTCCTCCAACAAATTACAATCACATTACAAATTCGATGCTTCAATTGCTCTTTCCAGCTGATAAATCATTGTGAATACAAGCTACATTCAAGTTAGATGGATGTCCAGCTTGATTACTTCAAGAGTTTTTGTTCTTGAAGCTTAAAATTGCTGCAAACCCTGAAACCACAGCTCAAACCGCAATTCTAGAATGAAAATAATAAACCTGGCTGCCTCAAATGAAATCCCCAACTTTCTTTTATTCTTCCTCCATCAAGTTTGAATTTCTCTAGGGTTTTTTCTTTCTATTTTAATGACTTTTTAATAAAATATTCTCTTCTCCTATAAATTGAACCTCAAGGCATTATTTACCATTAATGGAATTGGCCCCTTTTATTAAAATAACTTATTATCATTACTCGTAGGGAAATGGGCCCATGGACTTATTATAATTTATTATAATATAAAGTGATAATAATACTCACTTTATTATTTATTTAATTAATCCCCAACTTAGGAAATATTTGAATATTTCCTAATTTATTCATAAAACACTAATCTTAACTCAAAATTGGAATCTGAGTGAAGCCACCTGATCACTGATGATGCCTAAGTCTTGCAGGCCAACTGACAGTTCCTTCCAAAAAATAGGGATCCGCCCTAAAAGTAGGATTGTCTCCAATCAATTGAAATTGCTCAAAAGGGATCTTGCCCTGCTCCATGGTCCTCCGGGTGGTCAACCAGTCAATAGACAAACCTCCCTAAAAAATAGGAACCCTCCCTAAAATGTACAAACTACCATCTGAATGTCCAAAAGCTCACAAAGCTCCATGACCCTCTAACCAAGTCCCCTATTCATATTATTGACCTACGAGAACTTGAACGATAGGTCAACCTTTGCTCATCTGCCTATCACCTAGGAAGGGGACATTACACCTTGTGGCTTGAGTCCCCAATATAATCTTCATGTCTTGATCCTTCATCGCGTTTGAAAATCGCCTCCATATGCCTAACCAGAGCGACTCTAGATCCTCCTTTAGACATGCCTTTCAAAACCACGTTCTTCCCATTCACCTTGAACGTGAAATCTAACCTTTTAAAGCTTTGGGAATACTTGTCAAGCGACTCCATCCATTGAATGCCCAAAATGACATCTATGTCATCCAATGATACAACATAAAAGTCATCGATAACCGTGTAGTCACCAAAGGTGATGCTCAACTAGGGAGCCAAATGTGTGCAAAGCAATTGATAATTGTTGGCTACCCTAACATCAAATCCTTCACGTTCTTTCGTTTGCAACCCTCCCTTAGCCACCAAGGTAGCATCAAAATTATTAGTGGCCACACTATCAAGCATGACGATGACTTGATGTCCCCTTGGTACACCTTGCAGTCGAAAAATGTTGTATTGTGAAGTACCAGACAAGTAGTAGTAGTTCCACTCCTCTTCCCAAGGGGTGTTGACTTCTTCACAAGAGGTGGCTCTTCATTTGTCTCATCAGATTCATTGTCATGTGATCCTCCTCATTGTCTGATAAAACCTCAATGTAGTGAATCTTTCCTTTGCCAAGGCGCCAATGTCTTGGGGCCCACGGCTACAAGTTCCTCCATCGCAATTCTTGTCTAGTCACATCATCTAATTGGTTCTTTTGGGCACATTCCTTCTTGAAATTTTTCTTGTCGTTATCCTTTTGTGAAATGGGTGCCTTGGACGGGGCCTACATTTTGAAGTAGATGAATCATGTCTCGAGCTTTCTTTTCACCTCTTGTAGTGAACTTGAGCCAAGGGCCTTGACCCATCCCCTCAATGGATCCATCAATCCGTCCATGAATAAGGCGATTAATCTACTCTCCAATATGTATGTCACCAATACTAAGTCTCTAAAATTCGGCAATGTAGCTATCAACCAAGCATCCTTGCTTTAGTTGTGCTTGCTCCTTGAAGTTGAGTTTCAAGTCCTTTCCATCAAACCTCTCAATTAATCTCCATGTGAAATTGGCACATTAAGTGATTTGATCAGGTCCCGAGGTGATCATTTTGTGATGCCACCAATCATGAGCAATCCCATCAAGATGCAGCCTTGCAATGATCGCTTCATCTTCAAGCATGGGGTTAAGTTGAAAGTATGTATTTGTCTTCTATAACCGTGATTTGATCAGGTCCCTAGGTGATCATTTTGTGATGCCACCAATCATGAGCAATCCCATCAAGATGCAACCTTGCAATGATCGCTTCATCTTCAAGCATGGGGTTAAGCTGAAAGTATGTATTTGTCTTCTATAACCGAGCACATGTTGTCTTCCACAAGCCATCAAAGAAGGGCAGATTGAGCTTGCAATCTTCTTCCTCTGATTGTTATTGTAGTCTCTATTAGCCTTGTTGGGCAAGTGCCTCATCCTCAGGTCCATGAAGTTCTTGATGGACATATCTGGTGCAATCCTTCATCTAACCAATCTTGCTTTAACTGTTCTTGCAACTCCACCAATGAGGGAGTATGATGCTCCTACTACTCAATCCTAGGTGGAAAGGTGGCATCATGTGCCTTGAGCTAGAAGCAGGAATGAGTTGGTTGTGAGTCCTCCCATTGACTAAACTCTTGTCGTGCTTGTTGTTGTCTCTGTTATTGGCACCATGATTCCTCAATTTTGTCAAGTGGGTAATTGCTTTATCTACTCTTTGTTGACCTCTTGCCAAATCACTCAAAATTGTCAAAATAATTGGATCTAGTTGAGCATCTCCCATTGCACCTTGTGCTCTTTATCTTCTCCTTTGGATAGATGATCTATCCTAGTTCCTCCCCACTCGTGAAACCTCATCCTAGCAGGCCAGTAAGGCGAAGGCTCTAATACCAATAAATATCCCCAAAAGTAGAATTGTTGTTGACCAATCCCCAAAAATCACTATTTTTTGGATATATTTGCAAATACATGAACAAGTGGAGCTAATTGAGGATGAGATAAAGACAGCAATCGTTACTCATTTGATTAATAAAAGCAAATTTAAATAGAGCTGCTGATGAAGCTGACTAGATGATGTGTTTGGAGTTCATGATTTGAACACCTTTGATAATGTTCCTATTTCTGTTTTTCCAAAGTAATGATTTGGAAAGTGCCTTAAGTACACAACTGGTGACCTTGCAAAGAAGATCAGAAGGCTCATTGAAGTTGAGCATGTGGTTGAGAGTGAAATGAAAAAGAAGACAGTGATGCTACCTAATGTTTCATTGAAGAAGACATTTGATGTTTGTCTCAATTTTAGTGGATATTGTACTTAATTTATAAAATTGTTGTTATTTAGTATACATGGTTGCATTTATGAATATGTTGTTATTTAGTATACTTGGTTGCACTTGATCTATAATAGTTTATAAATATATTTTTATTTGGTATACTTGGTTGTGCTTGATCTATAATGGCTTTACGCATTGGAACTGTTTTGTTATATGTCGGACATATTATCAGTATCCTTGGTATTAATGTTGCTCTGAGAGAGAAAAGAGAGCACCTTTGATTTCTTGGCCTATAAGAAATCTGCCTTTTGTGTACACTCTACAATATAATGTCCTTTACTCAAAGCTATGTATAAACAAGCGGGGTTCTCTTCTACTTCATTGTACTCTGTTTTGGTGGTCTACTATTTTGCTAGATCTCTATGGTTTTGTCCTCTAAATCGTTGTTGTCACATATTCCTAGTGTTATAAGCATGCATAAAAAGCTAAAAGTTGTAAGCATGCCAATGTGAACAATAATATGTAATGTTCAAAGTTTAATCTATTATGAAAAAGTTGAAAAGGTTGGGAATGTGGTCTATTAGTACCATAGTTTAGATTCTTGTTATTTCTGGATTAGATCATGTAAACATATTTTCATCAATGTTTTGGATCATATTGTATAATCTATGATCTGAATGAGCTGTTAGAGAAGATATTGATCCAAAATATTGGAATGTGATCTAAGACTTTGATGATCATTAATACCAAGAATAATGCAATGTCCCCTACTCAGACTTAATCCAAATTGCCCTAAACTTCTCTTGTTTAAATATTGTTTTGGAATGGGAAATCTCACTTCTATGTCCTGATATAAATACTGCAACCAGATTAGCATCACGTGATAAATAAACATATAACTTGTGCAAACTAAAGATGACATCCAACTATGGAGAATGAAGCATAATCTGACTGACAACAAATTGAGCTCTATACCTGGGACAAAGTATACATTGAGAAACAACAAATTTCTTCCTCCCGATGAAATCTGAACGTTGCCCTTTCCAACAACAGTATACTCCTCACCTCCTCCAAAGATCACTGAATTTGTGAAAGGTGTGTAACTCTCTGAACCAATCTTGAAAATGCGTGAAATGTGGAGAGGCACCAAGGCCAATGTACCAAGTAGATGATTTCTCATGATCGAATGGACGTGTTGCCATGAACACATAGGAGGCAGACTCCTTATGATCAAAATGTGTAGCAGCATGGGCCTTTTGATAAGACCCACTCCCTATTTAGATTGCTCGAACGCCAACTATTTCTTGCACAATCTTTCTTCATGTGACCAAACTTATGACAGTAGTTACACTATATACTTTTCTTCTTGGAAGAATTCTGAGGTTGTCCTTGTCCTTGTCCTTTCTGTTGGAAGGACTAAGATTTACTTTTATTCTTATCTAAGGCTTTGACTGTGAAGGTCACCTATTCAGTGGAGGACGAACTAGCACTACTTCCATCTATCATGTTGCAAAAGCTTGTTGCAGAGTTCGGGAAACTTTTGATCAACACTAGTAGAAGTGACATTGAGTGTCCCAATGAAATGCTCGTGGAATCGAAGTAGGCTCTTCAACGTGATCACTACCATATCTTCTTCCTCCATATTGCAGCCAATAGCCTCCGTTGGTCATGGATGTCCTTGATTTTTGTCAGATGTGCTTGGAGAGACGTCTTCTCATCCATCATGATAGAAAACAACATATTCTTCATAAAGAAAGCTCGTCTTTTGTCAAACGTCTCGTGAAGATCCTTCAAAAGTTCCCAGATCTCTTTAGTTGTTTTGCTAGACAACACCTAAGGGAGTTGATCATCAGTAACAAAAAGTTTGATAAGCACCACGGCTTCCCAATTGCGCTCATCAAATTTGTCCTGATTCGTTCCAACTGTTGTAGGATGTGTTTCCGTAACCAAAACAATCTTCTCAAGATGTTGATATTCAAATATCATCATCATGCGCTATTTGAATGTGTTGTAGTTGCGATCATTCAACTTTTGATCACCCTTCAACATAATGTTGGTCAAAGATGCCACCACAAGCACCAAGGTCAAACTAGTCAACCGTGTGAAGGCACAAAAATCGGGGAAAAGTTATTGTTCAATTGACACAACCCCCAAAGAAAAATCTCGAGGCTCAAATCCCGAGATGTAAAAGCAACTGTAACAAATACACGAAACCCTAGAGCATCAATTTTAAAAACAAAAGTCAAAAACCTACAACAAAAATGTCTGAAAAAATATCATGTGCGGAAATAGCTGTTGAAAATGTGAAAAAATGACACAAGCAACACAGATCAAGTTCTCGAAGTCATCTGAAAAGAGGGTTTATTTCCACGATTCACGGCTTTAAAAATCTGGCAAAAACCCTAATGCGGGTCTAGAAATTGCGCAAAAATCGCCAGCCCAAAAAAAACAAAAACACGGAGAAAAAAGTGTGAATAAAATCGTGTTTAAGATCCTACAATAATGGCGGGCAAAAAAAATCACGACGCAAAGAAAAAAATTACGCTCGACTGAGCACAGGGAGGAAAAACGAGCCATCGGATCTGAAAAAATGGAGAAGCACGGGCTTTTGACAAAACAAATGCAAATTTCTCGGCCCTAGACAAAGGCTTCAAATTTGTAGCTCCAATCTGCACAAAAAAGGTCACTAAAAATTCCTTGGAGAAATTTTTAGAATTACTCGTTAGCTCTAATACCATGAAACTTGAAATTGCATCCTTAAATTAATGGAAACACCAGGTACATATAGCAATTTACAAGAGCTTCAAACTGAAGCAAAAGTCTTCTAAAAATAAAAGACTAAAATAAAATAATAAATAAAACTCCTAAATGACCATTAATAGAAGAGTCTACAAAGCTAGCTAAAAATAGCAAATTATACTAAAATATAAAAAGAATCTAAAATATTCTTATAGAGAAAGGGTTGAAGCTTTTAGCAAATTCAAGCTCAAAGGTAATCAATGTGTCAACATTCAGGTAACTAGTGGGCAGCCTTATCTAACTTATGGTCACTAGACCTGATTTGAGCTATGTTGTGAGTTACGTTTCCACATTCATGACAGCACCAAAGGCAAAAGATTAGGTTGCAACAAAATAGGTGTTTAGATATATGAAAGGGACACTTGACTTTAGCATTCCATACAATGGAAGCAAAGATCCTAAGCTGGTCAAGAACACAAATTCAAATTGCGCAAGTTCTATTGATGACAAAATTCTTCTGGATATGTTTGCGGCCTTGGCACAGGTGCAGTCATTTGGACCAGCAAGAAGCATCACGCAATAGTCAAAGCAACATGTTTCGCAGTACGACTTCAAAGGAAACTTACAGACATGAAAATGCCTTAAGCAAAGTCTTTGCCCTTGTTTTGGGAAAATCAAGGGGTCCTTAAGCTTGCCAAGAATCTAGTCTTCCACAAACATACCACACATGTGGAGCTTCATTGTCATTTCATTCGGTAACTTGTAGGACATGGATTAGAAATGATGCAATATTGTCCAACTGAGGATCAAACTACAAGCATGCTTACCAAGTCCCTTAGTCCTCACAAGTTTGTAAATTTTCGGGATAAGCTTGGAATAGTTAGCAGATTGATCATTACGAAAGGGTATTACAGTGATATTGTAATTACGCTGAGAGGTGTTCCTAGAAAGCAAAAGTGTTGGTAAATATTTTGAAATTTGACAAATTTAATGTGTATTCCCTTGCCTGAAGAGCTCAATTGGCAAGGAATTGGCACTCAACTTGAACCACCCTTAATCTACCTGAAGTTGAAATGCCCATTACTGACACTGAATCTGCCTAAAGCCAAAATGCTTGGTAGACATTATTTTGAAATGCCCTAAATTTGTTGTGTTCACAAATGGTTGCAAGAAAGATGGTCAAGGTGGAGACAACAAAAAAGGCGTAGGAAATATTTTGTTGATTGTTAAATTACTTGTTGATTTAGTAATGTGCAAAATCAATGAAAAACAAATGGGCTTCAATATATTTTTGTGGATTTATACTATGGTGAATTGCTTAATGTAATACATATTTTAACACAATTTCTAATGACTTCTATGAGATGGGCATTAATGTTGCATTCATAGTTTATTTTATTTGCAAGTACCATCCTCTTCTATAATGGTAGAAATTGTGTCAGAGGAATCTCAAATGACCCTTGATAATCAAGATTGAGAGTTCCTTATACTACAAAGAGGTTACAGCAAGAAATTCATTGATTTCTCATTACTCTTAGTAAACTCTTTGGAGTATAAATAGTGTATATGAAATTTAAAGAGTTGAGCGGTGTCAAATAATATCATTTTTCATTAAGATTTTTAAGGAGAGGGAAAAGGTCTTGATGATCATGCATGTGTAATGATCAATGCACATTGTTAAGTGTTTCTCATATAAGAATGAGGACCAAAGAGGCGGATGTTACTCGTTGAGATGTAAAGGTTGAATAGCAACAAATGGTCATTTTGGTCGAGGAACATGTATTTTTATTTAGAGAAATGTTAAGTCAGTGATACTTCAGCACGATCATGTCAAGGTGAGACACACAAGTTGACCAGCACCAATCACAAGAGACCAAATTTGTGAAGTTGTTGAACAGCTACTAGAAACTCTAGATCATCATTTTCTCCTCTTTCATAAAGAGGTTTTGCTGGAGTTTATGATCTAGAATTTGTTACATTTATTAGTGAATTTTTTTAATAATATATATAAAAAAACACTGAGGGATATCCTTCTTGAGATGCGTATTGCACAAAAAAATTGAAGAAAATAGAAAATTGAATTTTTTTAATAATATATATAAAAAAACACTGAGGGATATCCTTCTTGAGATGCCTATTGCACAAAAAAATTGAAGAAAATAGATGCCTCAAGAAGGATATATCTTGGTGTATTTTATATATATTATTATTTAATGCAGGTATGCTAGTATTTGGTTTATAATCATCAATTAAGTTGTTACGATTATTCTTTTATTCTTTTAATTGTTGATATTATTCATTACAAATAAATCATGTGTATCTCTTATTTAAGGAGTCTTTAGCTCCTTTGTTAATTGGATATCTTGGCAAGCATTTTGTGTCTTGTATTTTTTGTAATAGTTTGGTATGTGGATGATCCCGTCGTTTTCATTGGAAGCTCGTCATCACTTCTTCATGATGTAAAATATTTCCTACATCAACAGTTTGAGATAGAGGACTTGGGCCTTCTATGCTATTTCCTTGGATTGGAGATTACACTATTCTTTCACAACCCAAGTACGCCTTGAATCTCTTGGATAGATTTCACATGACAGATTGTAAACCTACACCGCTTCTTTCAGAAATAAAGCTCATAGCCAATTGTTCTACTCTCTTGGCTGATGTTGCTTTGTATAGGCAGCTTGTTGGCAACCTTACTTTTTTGACTGAATGTTGCCCCACTATATCTTCTATTGTTGGATGGTTTCTTGCTTAACGCAATAACTACATGAACTTCATTGAAAAGTCACTAAGTGAATATCACTAAGTGAATATCCTATTGCATATGGCATTGATTATCCTGCAGGTGGTTTGAAAGAGTTATTAGGGTAGACTAATTCAAATTGACTAGTTACTTCTCTTCCGTTGTTCAATATCAACTTAAAACAATTTGGTGCAAAATCAAGTCACATTCTCATCTCTAGAAATCCAATGGAACATCATACAAAAATAACAAAATCCATATCCACTGAATTTGACAAAGGATTCATAATCAATTCATCAACATTCTCTATTGTCCCACAAAGATGCACCCTCGTGGACTGTTGAATGTCATGCCCCCACCAAATTGATATTAATTGCATAAGGCATAACTGCCCATTTCCAATGACAAGGCAATTAAAAAAGGCACCAAATAAGATACTAAAAAGCAGTACTAGCAATATTTAGATAGTTTTATCGATATAATAAATTACAATAAAATTATGTTTTCAGGAGAAATGATGGTGTAAGAAGGGTTCTCTTTTAAAAAGATGATATATATGGGAGATCATTCCATGGGAAGAAGGCATCAATTGGAAGAAAACATGTGAGTGACTTTGCAAGTAAATAATTACAGCCAAAGAGGATGCAAACCCTCCAAGAAAATTAAGAGACTTAAGGATGAAAACCTAAGTTACCGGTTTGGATGTGGGTACGAGAACCCGGTACGTGGATGTGTGGAAAAAAATTTTGGGGGTTTGGATGCGTTTGGTGTGTGTGTAAATATTATATATACAAAAAAAATTAAAGGAAAATACAGAATTGTAAAACTCAATCATTTGATAGTATGATACTTCATCATTGATCAATGCAAAATGCCAAAGATAAAATATTAAATGCCAATTCATAGTTCAAAAATATGCAAATAAGCCCACAGACGCATCCGCATCCAGACTGCAGGAAGCGCATCCTGCAACTTAGACGAGAACCCTTCTCTTATTAAGTTATTGGACAAAAACTCATAATTTGTCTCGATAAAAAGAACAAACATTCAAGGAAAACTAGCTGCCAATGGGAAGGAAACTTATAGCAGAAAATCAAGATAAGTCTTTTCAGAATTATGTCAAAGTGATCAAACTGAATATTGTAATATAATTCATATTTTTTTATTAATTTATACTTATAAATGTAAATATAAGTATCATTTTTTGAGTTAGAGTTAAAAGTCAGAGCTGCTACAAAATGATCTAGAACCGGGCATTACAAATGGCATCAGAGCAGGAGCAGCAATCCTCCCACCCTACAGGGAAAGCTAAAATGGCGGATGGATTCTAATGAAAGAGATTTGAAGGGCAACAAAAGGAAGAGAACATGGATCCTAATCAAGAATTATTCTACAAACTTGATGCCCCAAAATTATTGACAAGTACCAAAGGTTGTCAAAAGATTTCAAAGCTAGTGTTCCCCTTGATGATTATTCGGAGAAACTTGGAAACCATTACCCAAACAAAAGAGATCTATATGAATACATAAGAAAAATGGCCAAAGAGAAGATCAAGGAGCAAGATCCAAGAGAATCTTTAATTATAACAGATGAGAAGTTAGAATCACAAGAAGTTGTTAAAACCAAAGAATTAATAGGGCCACTATTTTGTGTCGAAGATTTGTCAATAATTGCAATTGATGTCCAAGAAACATCCATTCGAATTTCAGATATGGAAGTAATTGATCCCTATAAAAATGATTTGCACAGTATGTTGGACCAGATGATGATGACGTGGAAGATATTAGTCAAGCTGTTGCAAGGAATGATTTGTCTGAAATTGACCCCTGTAAGGAGGAATTGCAATTTTATCAAGAAAACTCCACGATGATACAAACCAACTACATGAAGTTGACCAAGGGGCATTTGAACTCCATTGTTCCAAGACCGATGAGCTTGTTGATGGGTTAGTTTGTAGTCATGAAAATGGGACTTTTGGTTTATCTCTTGGAGAGACCAACATGGACATTGAAGAACAATGGACACATTCACCATGTTGTCATCCCATAACACTTTAAGTTAAAATGGATATCGTCGCCTTGAGGAGCTTGACGCTAACTAAAGTGAATGATACAACCTGTAGTGAAGAACACCTAGATCCCTTCTCAAATACAAAATCGTCTTTGCACAAAGGAGTGGGATCCTAGTATTCACAACACTCTCATAATGCATCATGACAGAAGATGCAACATTATGCTATTAATTTGGATGTCAGCAATGACAATCAAGATCTAGTATTCATTGCCTAGGATCTGTGATAATAATAAATTGAGAAAATGCATCAAAGGGCATGAAAAATTAAAAGCAAAGATGATCGACGATCAGAGAATATGGGATTCTGGTGGGGTGGATTTAAAAGAAAAAATTGTGGAAATGCAAACTGAGCTTTAGTGAAACAAGAATATTGAGACAGGTACAAAACGAAGACAAGAAATAAATAGTTTAGAAAACATATTGAAAGAGTGTAATGATATAAATAAAGAATTACAAGAGAAAATGATAAAAAATGGTCTTTTGTTTGATGTTTGTAAGGTGGAGTTGGAAGGAATATTTGCAAGAATTCAAGATGTCTTTCTGTTTCTTCTCTCTAAGGATGAGAAAAAACTTGTCTTAAATTACAAACCTTGCCAGTTACCAGCTCTTGGTTTTGTTGTTGAGAGTTATTGAGAAATACTAGTATAAAGGCCTGAATACTACTACACAATAAATTGTCCTCACACTTTAGATAATGTTATCAACTTTATGATATTAAAGGACTATAAGGGCAATCTAGCAGTACATTAACAACTCTTCAGGGATATCATTATAGTACAGAGCTGGACATAATCAGAAAAACAAGAAAAACATCAGTTGGTGTAGGATTTACAATTCCTAATTATATTAGTGTCACAGGCTCACAACAAAGCTAATTACAATACAAAGAGAATCTAGGGATTACATATCTCCAAAGTTGATTTGTGATCCTGGCATCAGCAAAAATGATTCAGGTTGAAAAATTAAAACCAACATTTCTTGAGGACTAAGTTACGGGATCAGTTTTGGGTTCAAGGGTTTGGTTCACGGGTCTAATCAAAATCTTTTAAGGGGTTGGGTTTGCTTTGGGTCCATTGATGCAAAAACATATAAAAATCAGAAATATGTACATATTTGCAGCAGTAATTAAGTTCAAAATACACTACTATATTAATAGTCAAATAACATGGCAATATACACCACCATATTAGTACTCAAATATTAGTCAAACTTGAATGTCATGATGTATATTAAAGTTTAAAAATAATAATGTCGAGTGTCAGCAATCAGCCATCATTGACCAAATATCATATGGGTCATCAAAAATATCATATCACCATCTATATTGGACGACTATCTTCCTATAGGCCTTTTGACTTGGGTTTACTTGACATGACAATCATTTATGATTATTCGCTCTATAGAATGTAATCTCAACAGAATACGAATGACATTTCATTGATAGCATTGACCAACATGATGACTATCATATCCATGGATCTTCATAGAAAACTGTGATACATAGATTACTCTTCATAGAACACTATGATCTCTCTTTCGATACCACTGCCATTTGAAGTTTACTAACAATCTCATGATCGCTTCCCTATACACTATCTTAGGTGCTGTATCACAAGATCTTTAAGCATATTAAGCCTGCTTATTTTTGAATTTATAGAACCTTGAAGTGTGTCAAGAATTTGGATAAGGCTTAAGGTATCCTTAAAGTAATGAATTGGCCTAAGGTTTTAAAATGGTTGTAGTTCTAACCCTTGCTCACTAGTATCTACAGAACACTACCCCTACCCACTTGATAGAGTGCTTAAGGTAGTCACTTGATACTCTTGACGACACATTCCACTGTACTTAACAATGATAAACATGATTATTAGAATTGAATATGCAAGGGTTTATGATTTATACCGTACCTATCATTTTCTTTCTAGCATAGCAACTTGATCATCATCCCTTGATGCCATGGTTTTGAAAATCTTTTTACCATTGTTATTGATGGATACCTTACAATAAAAAGTTTTAAAAAAAATTTTAAAAACACCCAAATTCACCAACTGCACACATCTGGAGGTGAAATTTGGCTCGACTTTGCCTGGTTTCATCCAGGCCGAACCCACAGGCTGTGGGCAGGACGCTGGCTGGATCCACAAAGGACCAGACCTGAACCTCAAGCCCAGTTTGAACTGGATCAAGACACGGGCTTCCCCAGGGACAAACCAATAACATAGAGGCTAAATGCAGTATGACACTATATCTAATTTATGATGTTGAACAGACAATACAAAAGATTCTATTTTCAATAAGAAAATTTCCTATAAATATAGACAATGCATAATAACACAACAAATGCCAACTAGTGTTAGCTACAGAAACCAAAAGGTTAAAGGTCAAAGAGAAAAAGAAAAGAAGACCTATTATACAATGTCACAACAAATGAGGGCATCTTGCCAGAGTCTTCTGAAAACCATGTATGTCAAGCTTGTTCAGAATTTGAGCCCAATAACCATGAAGGTATGGCTTGTTTTATTCAAAAGTAAATAAGTTAATATGATTAAAGATCAGGACTTGATGGAGAAAAAATCTGTTTGAAAGTGCAGAAGAAAGGAAGCAAAATAAAACATGTATGTGTAATATCTATAGATACATCATGTCATACACCCAGTTGATGATATAAATAGTCAATTCAATGATAATGGGAATGAGAAGCTACACCTGGACACCACCAAGATCCAACATTCAAGAGAAACAAGAAAATGGCCAAAAATACATAAACCAGTAAAAGGGTAAAGACCAGAACAAGAAGTGAAACTGAAAAATGACGTGGACCAAGAGCAACAGTTATTGCCACTGTTACAAACTTACAACAGTATCTCATTTACACATCAAACAACAATGATTGTACTAATAGAGGCATTAGTTGACTACAATCCATAGTTTAACAACTTGGCAAATCCAATAAATAACCAAGCAATTGATAGAAAATTTGCATTATGAGAGGATTGAAATCCCGAGAATACAATTGAGGCAAAAACCTTACTACTTTCTAAAACTTTGATTGATGTGGGTTAAGAGGTAAATATACTTCTAGAACAGATCTGCATATTGATTGGTAAAACAAACTTAATTTTATTAGTATTCAGTCTCAGATGGCAAAATAATTTGAAGATTATACATGTCACTAGACATTATTGTTGGATCAAAATTTGAATGTACTTTTTTCATACTTAAACAGAAACCATTCTCAAACAAATATGGTGTTATTTTGCTATGTCCCATCTCACCATTTGAGGAGTGGGAAAACAAGCAAGTGCAAGAAGGGATCAAGAAAGTACCCTAAAACTTATAGGAAAAGGGCACAACTATAACTTAACAGTAGCATGAAATTCCTAGGAGAAAATGGTAACTATAACAATAGCCAAATATGAAGTAATCAAAGATTTCTTACTAATAGTAGCCAGATTATGAAAATAAAGCGCAATGATACTCTACCATATTATAGTGTAATGTAACATACAAAAGCTAAAAATTAGAAAAATAGATCACAGTATGAATTGTATGATTTAATATGTTCTTTATTTTTAAGGAGGGACAAGTTCCCGTGGTAGATGGATCGGTAGACAATGTAGGGCCATCCTCAAGTCATCTCCTTAAAAGGGGATTGCCTGGTGACAATCCCCTTTCATAGCCCTATGAAACATAGGGATTCTTGTCATACAATTGTTGGAGTAGGTCAAGCCCAGTCTTTAAGAATAAAAGTATTGCACTAAAAACGGATCACACTTAAATGCTAATCAAAACTCTTAATGAAGAACTTATTGACGAAGAGCAATCTAGCTCTAGTGCAAATTTTGAATTAAAAAACCAATCTTAAACTAATATAGTTGCAAATTTGCAATGCCAATTACTGATTATTCTCAAGTTAGTCATCATTCAAATATGGAATTAACAAATTTGCAAGGAAAAATGTGCAATGTTTAACTAAATCTAATTAACTAAGTCAGTGTAAAGGCAAATTATTAACAATTAGAAAATTGAAGTATTGATAAATGTGTTCCTAATAAATTGAAAAAGAAGCAGAGAAAAAAACACTATATCAAACAGATCAAGACCAGCACCACCTTTGGCTTATAACAACATTCTGGGTAGCGCTGACTTGCAATTGGATGATCATTCTTAAGATAATCATTATTCGGATAGGTCATTATTGCATTGCCATCAGAGAATAGTAGATGTTTAGCTCAGCCTGCTTGATTCATGCAAAGTATAATGATAATGAGCTGCCAATTAAGAAGTGGAAGAAACTCTGTGTTTCTTAGAGACTGAAAAGGGCTCAGCCAATAGGTTGGCTACTAACAATTACACATCAGCCATGTTGAAAGTCCTCAAAAAGGATTTAAGGGAATTAACAGTCTGTCGAGATTTCCCCAGCCTCAATACATTTGCAAGTAACTATCTCATCAAATTCCATCTGCAAATATTCCTTGGGTCTATCTCATCAAATTCCATCTGAAAATATTCCTTGGGTGAGCTTACTGGGTATAATCAAATTAACAAAGTGGAAGAAGCCCAAGCGAACCAAATTAACTTTATAATTCAGGGCATATGCCTATCGTAATTTGACACAACTTATTTAATGCTCCTACTACTTTACAGAGAATTATATGCTTATGTTTAAAGAAATGTCTACAGATTTTACACATATTTTTGGATAACTAATGCTTATATGGCAAGTAGAGTGATTATTTAAAGGCATTACCGTAAGGTAAGAAAGATGTTGGAAAGCACAATTATAGGCCCAACTTTAAGAATTGTCCTTCTGAATATGAAGCACATATGGCATGCAGAGTGACAATCTAAGGGTATTAACAAAATGTCAGAAGTTGAGTTAGCAAGCATAATTATTGCTGAATACTAAGAAGTGTAAATTGTGGGTATATTAGAGTAAATTACTGGGTCGTTTTCTTAGCTCTTATTAGTTTCAAGCATCATGACACGGGACCTCCTCAGTTCTCAAATATACCTATGGTTACTTTTTTGAGGATCTAAGGTGAGGTGAGGAGAAGGAGAAAGACTCAATGTTTGAGTTACATTTTACTATTCCGACAAGTGTCATATACAGTTTTCATTTCTCATTTCTTAAGAATATCGCTATACACAATAAAATGAATCAATGCATTTGATTTTTGAGTAGGATAAATCAGACACAAACAGACAAGCAGACTTCCCTTGGCTAGATTTTATGGTTCATGAATGTTAAGATCCACTGATCTTTAAACTTGCACAGAATAGGTGCTGTCCTTGTAAAGCAATTCTTCTAGCATGAGGAACTAATTTTCATAAGCACTTGATACTGAACACAACTCTCCTTTCATTTCTTCACATTCTAACTGAACTGTTCTATGGGTTATGGCCAGAAAAATTTTGAAGAATGGAACCCTTTTAACAACGATAGAGTAGTAAGTGTGTTTTAAATCTTGTATAATACAGAGTGAAGCCATGGTCATGGTGATAACCCATAATCAAGGCCTAATGGGCACAGATGCACTTTAAACATCAAATCCTAAAGCCCACACAAATGCATAGCATAAACCCCTAAACCCTGTAACCCAATATTTATATTTAAAATGTATGTTTATAACCGCATGCTTGTGATTGTAAGCATGTATATTTATACCACATGTTTAACAAATTTATATTTGTAACTGTATACGAAACCTTATTCCTTAGGATGAAGTCAACTGGATTATATCTTTAGTTTTTTTAAATTAACCATTGAAATATTTCATTCAAAATATTCCTTTCTGCTATTTTTGGCTTCCTGATTTACAATTTTGCCTGATGCAAGCTTCATAAAATTTGTTTCCAGCATTTTGTCAAATAGCTATCTTGCAACCTGATCTCATTACCACCCAAAACTTCTAAATGCAAACCTAAAATTCTAAAATCCTTAGCACTCTAACCCACAGTATATATTCATATACTCCCACATGTATTGATAGCAATGTTTTCATAGTACACAGTACTTCATTTATCTGCCAAATATTTGCATAGATTTTTAAAAAACACTTGATACAAAAGCCATGAACCATTTGTCTCTTTCCTTCCAACTTTTTCAACAATCTGTCATTTACATTGTAGTTTCATAAAATCAAATTATCAAACAGGTACCATGCAACCTCGCGCCATACATCCCTCGAAACTTTAAGTTGTAAAACTAAAACTCAACCCTCACAGAATTTTGGCCTAAAACCCAAGAATCCAATGCACATATATGTGGTTTAAATCCATTCTGGCAAGGAAAAAGAATGCAGAAAATAGGCCTGTGAATGACAATTTTAGCAACATGTCATTTAAAGTATCATATTTCGAAATATGCAAATATGGAGCAGCAACTAAATTTCATAAAATTACTTTCACGCATTTTATCAGTTACAGTGCAAAGTCGTCCCATATCTTACTCAAAGCTTCAAGACGTATAACTCAAACCCTAAAACCTCAGAAACCCTTGGCCTAAAAACTCTAGAACCCAAAACACATATAAGCGGTTCAAATTCATTCTAGTTTGAAAAAATTTGTAGAGGGTGACTGACAATTTTCGTAACATGCCATATAAATCATCGAATTTCAAAATAAGCAAGTATTATGCAAGAATAACAAGCATTTGAATGAACAATGCAACAGCCGTCATACCAGTTCATCTATAACTGGGCTGCAAGGTCCCGCTTCAAAATGTTTTTGGTCGTTTAGAATTGTTTTCTTGCTCTTTATAAACTTTTGCTTAAAAGGGTTTACAGAATAGATGAAGTTAGAAGGTAAAGCTATAAATGACAATATTTTTATTTTATAAGTTTTTTTTTTGGTTTCAAGTCCCTCCCGCTACCTAAGGCCCCGTTTGTTTGCAGGAATTGGGTGCGGGACTTCTGCTTTTTCCCAAAATCCACCGCTTGGGACTCTATGTTGCAAACCTGGTTTAGGCTTTTAAAACCCCGTTTTAGGCCCCAAAATGGGCGGCACCATCTTCCCAGTGAATAGGTGGAATTCAAAATGAAATCCAGGTTTTAGGAAATTATGAACCCGGTTTAATTTTGCCGTCATGTCCGTGATCTTCAAAACAGGAAGATGCAAAACCGGAATTTCAAAACCCGATTTTGTGATAATCAAGTTTTGAGTCAAATTCCAATTCCCCAAACAAACGGGGCCTAAGTGCCCGTTTGGTTGAGGGGTGGAATTGGAATTGAACGGGAATTGGCATTTCCGAATTCCCAAAATGTTCAATTCCCTGTTTGGTTCCAAAATTAAAAATTGGAATAGGGTTATGCGAATTCTAATTTT
>MU225860.1:1223554-1242436 GCA_018584345.1 Thuja plicata
TATAAATATACATGTGTGTGTATATACACATGTGTGTGTATACACACATGTGTGTATATACACATGTGTGTGTATACACACATGTGTGTATATACACATGTGTGTGTATACACACATGTGTGTATATACACACATATGTGTATACATGTGTATGTATATACACATGTGTGTGTATATATACACATGTGTGTGTGTATGTGTATGTGTATGTGTATGTGTGCAAAAACAGAGATCCAATTCCAATTCCAATTTTGTGGAACCAAACGCAGAATCTGCATCTTCTCAGTCATCTTCCAGGTGAACCAAACAGGACTGCCTAATTCTAGAATTCATTTTGAGAATAGCCCAATTGCCAGAATGGATTCAATTCCAGAATTGGCAATTCCAGCATGCACAAATTCCACGAAACAAACGGGCCCTAAAGGTAGGTACTCGTGTTTTCTTGCCTATTCATTTGTGAGTCACTTTTTCCTATTTTATAAATAGTATTTTGGAAATTTTTTGCTTTTCTAGATTGAGTTTGGCAGTTTTATTTGTTTTAATTATAAAAAAATAGAGGAAAAAAAGTGTTGACATGTCTATATTCATAACACGTGTACAACTGCAAATAAAAGGCAATACATCATTTCTGATGTAGTATTTAATGTTTCAGGTCATATGTGTAGCAGAGTTAATTTCGATGGAAATGTTTTAATTTGTTATTTTTTATGGAAATGTTTTAATTTGTATTATTTGCATTCTTGTTTGAGCAAATTTTGAGAGAGCAGTGCAAGGGATGAGTAAGAGTCAGGGGACGATTTTGAGTTATGGTGACCAGTTTTTTTGTTTTGTTTAATTTTTTGGCTTAGTTGTGGCGTTAGTTGTGTTATTTGAAGTGTCCATTGTCATTTGTTGACTATTAGAATGGTTTGCACTCTATGGTGTAGAGTGTTACAGTGGGCAAAAGTAAATGGGTTTTAGGGCTTTGTTAAATTTATTTTTAAATTTTATGGGTTTTTGTTATTTGTTATTTAGCGTTGTGGTTTGAGCAAAGGCTAAGAAAGAGTTGAGCAAAGGCTTTGAGGTATTGTCATTGCTTCATTGTTAAAATGGGTTGCATTTTGGTGTGTTAGTTATTCATTGTCATTGCCTCATTGTCAGAATGGGTTACACTTTTTTTTTAGCTATGTGGGTTTTTGTTATTCGTTGTGTAATATTACTATTTGAGCGGGAATATGATCGTATACGCTAAAAATGTTCTTCTAGTGCGAAGAAAACTATGAATTAGTCTTTCTTAAAATTGCTAAAACCATATGGGTTTTAGATGTTCATCCAATTGCAGGGTTTTTTGTGTTTTTTTGTGTTTTTTGTACTCTTTTAGTGGTTTTTTTAATTTTCATTATGAAATTAAAATTAACTCTAGCACATATATTAGCTGGACTATTAAATGTTAAATTGAAAATGAATATTTGCTTGATGTTATTTGTAGGCAATTGGCCAAACACAACTAGTTGTGCTCTTGAACAAATGATCTGTCAAAAAAAACTTTGTTAAAATGGCTTAAAATGTGTGCTTGGTTTAGGTATGGTTATGCCAATACAATGATCTATTTCGAAAATCTTCGCCTAATGTTTTTGGTTGAGCTCTTGTCTATTAATTTGTGCAAGTGAAAGATGTTTTTTTTCAATTTTTCATATAGTTTGTAATATCTACATTTTGTAAATAGTTTTTTGCTTTTTCCTAATTGGCTCTTTCTATTTTTCCTGGCGGTTTTATTTATTTTAATTATAAAAAATTAGGGGAAAAACTATCAATGTGTCTTGTATTCATAACACATGTGTTGTAGTTCCACAACACACACCCCATTTAGGCTACTTGGCCTAATGGGGACCCCCTTTCTTTTTGGTCTTTTGGCCTTTTGAGTGGTTTAGAGTCTTTTAAGGTTAAACAAGACTGAGTATTTGGTGAGTCAAATTGTGGGCCCCTAGGGAGTCTCCCGATAGTTGGGTATCATCTTTCATTTCCTTGTAAGTCTCTTTCCCTCCTTTGTCCTTTTTTGGTCTTTAGTTTTTCCCTTTTGTTTGAGTTTTTTTGGGCTAAGTCCTTAAGACTTAATAGTTTTAGCCCTTTTCAGAGTATCGGAGGTCCCCGGACCTTCGCAACTCTGAATGGCTGAAAGGCCAAGCTCCACTAGCTTAGGGTCAGATAGTCAGACATTCACAATCTGACACCCCAACTTTCCTAGTGATATTACCATGTGTGTGGCCTATAAAAGGGCATTTTGCCTCTTTGTTCTTTCATTCTATGATTTATTGCTTTTTTCGAGCTCCGACCTCTGGTTTTCTTAGTGACTGACTGCACTTAGTTTGTTGGGTGTTCTCACTTTGTGGTCGGATCCAAACAATTTCTTCATCAATTTAGAGCTCATCATTGCAAAATCTTTCAGTTCTTCATCCTCTAGGTAGGGTTTTTGTCGCTTTGTCATTTTGTTCTTTTTTCTTGTTTTGTTTTCCTGGGGTTTTAGTTTTAGGTTGTTCTTAGCTTAGAGTTTTGTCTCTTTTTTTTCTTGGTGTCTTAGGGTTTTTAGGCCTTTTTTGTTAGCTATTAGTTATAGGGTGAGTTTGTATTCTTTTTGCTTTTAGATCAGTTTGTGTCAAACCCTCGCCCTCTCCTCATTCGATATTTCACAGGGCCAAACTTTGAAAATTCCCAGACCATAGTAAATCCATCCCAAAAGCTACAAACATTTTTCACTTCTCGTAGTTGCGCAGTGTGAAAACCATTTTGTCTCTATTGGGCTCCGACCGTGCGAAAGTTCGATTCACAAACTAACTAGCTTCATTTTTCTTCGCCTTCACCAAGTATTTTGCACCTTTGCAATGTGGAAGTCTGAAAACTCCAATTCACTCTGAATAATGCCAACACCCTACACTTTTGGGTCATTTTGGCCTTTCGCATGCAGAAAGTACGATAAGTCATCACACCGCAACAATTTGCCAGTGACAGTCACACATCATAGAATCAGACTTTCGCAGTTCAATGTCTTTGTCAAACTACGAAGGTCCAAAACTATGAAAACTCCAGAGTGGGTTTTGGACATATTTTGGGAGATTTTATGATTTATTTTAGGTTTTATAGGGTTTTTGTTTGCATAACTAGAGTAATTTTTGTTAGAGTAATAGTCTATCGGGTTACTAAATTAAATCATTATGATCAAATCTAACATGGCTCATCCGGACTCCTTTTTTGGCAAACGAGATATCGTCGAAAAGATGGTTCAGTGTGCTATTCAGTGGCAGAGGTATTTTTTCCATATTCTGCTCCAGGTTTTCTCTCCTCTGCGTTTGGCAGTTTATGCCCTCTGGTGGATTGCTTGGTTCTACAGGTCCTGGGATCTCTTCTTCTGATTTCATAGCTCACTCTTCTTTCTGACTTCTGAGCTTGTATGCTCCTTCTGTAGCATTCTTATTCTGTAAACGCACTGAGATAAAGTGCCTTCTTCTGTATATCTGGGATTTCGAGCACCTTGTATGGTTGTTGTACTCACACTCTGTTATAAAGTGTCATGGGGGGTTATGATGCTTATGCCGTTTTAGGTGCATCCACCTTTGTCAAGTGAGCGTACCTTCCATGACATTAGCCCATGCTGTGTGTCAGTGACACCGCCCTTTATCCTGTGTCTGTACTTCTGCTGCACTGTTGGTGTTCCTGGTTCTTCTTCTGCAGATGTTTCTGGCATTGCATTTCAGTGTTCCTGTCACCTCTCCCAGTTTAGCATTATGGGGGGGTTCACCTGTTGGTTCTATTGCTTCCTGGTTCGATTGATCAGCTCTTCAGACATTTGTCTTCTCTACCTGGTCATGCACTTCAGTGGGGGTTCCAGCAGTCTCTTCTGACAGAGTTTTCAGCTACATGCTTCGGAGATGCTTCTTGCTCTATTCTTGTTCCTCTCTCTGGGACATCTTTTTCCTTTTATGTTTTGGGTACCTGATCAGGCCTTGTTGACGGGACCCATCTTTCCTGCTTTCTGTAGTAGTTTCCTAGGTTTTGCTTCTCCCTAAGCTTATCTTAAGGGGGGGTGTTAGAGTAATAGTCTATCGGGTTACTAAATTAAATCATTATGATCTAATTAGTAACTTACCTATTCACTCTAGTTTGCTTCAGCTAACCTTAGGGTTTCCCTTTTAGGGTTTCGTGATTCCTTTATAAGGATTCACCTCTTAGTTTATTATTACAGAGTTTTTACATCAGATTGTAATTGATAGAAACATATTGTTAATATATTGTTTTCTGTTGCACACGATGTCTCTGGCTTTTTGGCCTCCATAGTTGCCTTCTTTCTCTTCTGTCTTTTGCTTCTACTTCGTGACAGTCTTGCATGCAGGTTTCTTGGGAGGATTTGATGGTTATCAAATCTAACAATTTTATGCTTTCAATAAGATATTGTTGACAACTGTGTTTGTATGCAGAATATCAAAGATAAAAATTGCTCAGCCAGGGAAGCATAAGTTTAAGGGATACAATACTCCCACCAAGATGGGGAACTTGCATAGAAAAATAATTGATATAGATATTGGCCATATGGATTGGGACTCATTCCTAAAGCAGTGTGCACAACCTGATGAGAGATCTACAGATTGCACTGCTATGGTATTGGTGGGATTGGTAAATATAGTTTCTCATCCTATTTCCATTATTTCACTAGACCTAATCCTCACACTGGCAGAATGTTACATAGCATATGGGAAGGTCGTCAAGAACAGGACCTGAGACATTATATTGGACCTGAGGCCAGACATCATTGAGGAAGTCTTCCACTTATAAAAGGTAGATCATTACTACCCAATTACCAAAGAGAGAGGCTTGAGGTGGTTTCAAAAAAATCCTAAAGTTTATGATCTCATCAATGAAAAATATCTCATAAAGCCTCTAAAACACGATAACTTAGATAAGATTAACATGAGAAGAGACTACTTGATTGAAGACATGGGAAATGCAGTGACACTTCTGAGCAGGGTATTTGGCCTTCCTATAACACAACAATTGGAACCACGAATGGTTCACATGATAGAGAATATTAAAGGAAGAAAGGTACGGATTAACTGGGCCACCATCATCAGTGATAATTTGCATGATCAACTGAGGCAATTAAATCATAATCTGAGGTTCTACATGACCTTGTACATTGTCTATCACCTAGCTGCAAGAGCAGATTACCCTGGGCTTACCAAAAGGGGATCCTTCCAAGATCAAAATCCATGGTCGTATACTGTATACCCTTAGCTAGTGAGGAAGGAAAAGTTAAAAGACTCTAGCCCCGAATACAAGTAGTTAATGGTACCTTCATCTTTGTAATTATCAGATCTATTGAAGGCGATTATACGAGGATATTATTAGAGGAAGTTGCAGCTAAGGTCTGGTCCATTGGGGCCTATTACATTTAATTCAAGACCTTCACATATATTCAGGTGGCAGGAAACACCCTTAACCCTAAGAAGCTGCCAAGGTACCCTTCAGATAAGCTGATCCTCATGGAGATGGCAAGACATTTGGCCAATGCATATGAGGTAATTAAGACTAAGAAGAAGCATTGTTGGGACTTCCCTATTTCTGTCGAGGCCCATACATTATAGGATATAAAGCTATGTAAATCAATAGCATTAGAATGGGATGAATGTCTTCTGCAAGAATTCCATTTGATAAGGCCCAAGTTTGATCCAATTGGGACCTTTAGCCACATTGCAGGAAAGTTCTACAGGCACGAGCCTCATCTTGAGGATCACTAGATAAATTGTGTTGATGATTATGAGATGAGGATCTGGGACTATTGCAGATTGGACTTGGAGTTGGCACAAGAGGTAATTGAAGTCCACATTCCTCCTAGGTTTTGGGAAAAGATTCAGAGAACATCCTTGATCCCCTCTACAATAAGGACGATTTATATAACAATGCCATTCTTAATGTTGAGGTGGAAAGAGATGTGGATGACGGTAGTAAACATCGATTTGGGCACTTAATGGACCTAACAATGAGGTGGATACATAGGCCTTTCAAGTTGGATCCAGTCTCCATGAAACCTCAGTTAGATCCACCTTCTAAGGTGGATAAAGGGAAAGGAAAGAAGGTAAATGTTCCAAATTTCAAAGAAGCATCTCCCATTAGGTCATTAACAATGTACAAACATGCAAGGCCCGCAACTTATGGTCTTGTAAAAAAGCATAGGGTGGAAAAGAGAAAAGAGAAAGATGACACTGCGCCTCATCCTATTGCACAATAAATCCCTAAAGTAGATAAGCCTACATAGAAAGATGCACCTTTGCACACTCCTGAACCACCATCCACTTCCGGACAAAAGAAGATTCCTACCTTTAAGAGTCAAAGACCCAAAGGTGTAGAGACACAAATTAAAGAGAAGGTTTACAAGAGAAAGAGGGCTTCAATATCACCTTTGTTAAGGGAGGAAATACTAGCTATCTTGTCATCTAGTTGAGGGGAGAGAGAGAGAGAGAGAGAGAGAGAGAGAGAGAGAGAGAGAGAGAGAGCACACNGTCATCTAGTTGAGGGGAGAGAGAGAGAGAGAGAGAGAGAGAGAGAGAGAGAGAGAGAGAGAGAGCACATGAACAAGAAGAAAAAAAATCAAACTCATCAATCTTGACCAGAAAGAGAAAAGACTCACAAACAATTACCTAGAGAAGAAAGGGAGGAAGAAACTCCTGAAAAATTAGAAATCAGGGAGGCCTTGGAACAAGCAAGACAGGAGGAGGAAGAGAAAGAAGAAGTGGTTCAGACAATAGGTGATCTACTAATTTCATATGAGCCATTGACTACTTCCACCAAGCCCACCTGGTTGGCTAAGGCGGTCCAACCCCAAAAAATAATATATACTAAAGAAGAGGATGTTGATATGTCCACATTGGGGCAAACATTCCATAAGGGGGCGTCTAGACAGATTGCACAAAGGATGGCATATGTGACACAAGATGACCAAGGGAGGTGGAAGGCTCGGGTTGCAATACCTCCTCCCAGTACAAGTATAGCAGAGATAACTCTAGAAGACTACATAATGAAGGAGATTGACTTAGGAGAGCCCACCCATGAAGGTGGTAAGGCACTGGCCGCTTTGGGGTTATGTGAGTTGTTTAATTATTTAGACCAGGATGAGACTGAAATGCAAGGGCTATAGGAGCAGGTTTGTGTTTTGAAGGAGTATCTAACAAAGATAGCTAGTCCAATTGACCAAGATCATCTGAAGGCCACATTACAAACCACCCTGGAAAAGAAAGCACCACTAGAATATTCAAATCCTTTTGCAAAAGCATGTACAAATTGGAGGTCCAAATTTGAGAGATTCAGAGTTGAGACCATTCATATTATTTTGAAGCATTTCAAAATAATCCTCATTGAAGTAACATGACTCATTGACCTGATGGAAGGAGAGTAGGGAATTTATAATAAGATAGAACAATGGTAACGAGCACTATGAGATTTGAAGGTAATAAGAAAGAAATGCTTTCAAATCTTGGTAAAATTATATGAGGGTGTAGAGTTGGATTATTTTGATGAGTGGGTCACTGCCATTAGTGTCACTATTAAAGGTTATCAGAAAAGCCTGGAAAAGATTGAAAAGAGGAGAAAGAATGTTATATTGTGGGTGGAGGAGATAGAGAAATTATTTGATGGAATTGACTTGGAATTGTATGAATATGATAATAACAAAAGTTATATTCCACAAAGAACATTGTCCAATAGTTTGTCGAAATGGGCGAGGTAAATGCACAAGAGGATTTGCAATAGTTGTTTTACTTCAAAGAGGACATGAAGAAAATAATGGAGCACATAGAGGATATCCCCAAGTGTTCGGTTTAAAGCTCACTTCATTCTGAGAAAGGCAGCAAAAGAATTTGGAGTCCATGGAGTTGCCCAATTTCAATGAAGTCCAGGAAATCATAGAAAGGCTTCGCAAAGCTCACCCAAGCATTCTTCCAGGAAACTGTGTCATTTTGATACTTAGCCATTTTTTTAGACTTCAATAAATTTTGATACTTGGCCAATTTTTAGTCATGGAATTTTCAGAGGTCCACAACCCCAAAATTCCTAAATCAGGAAATGTGGACTTAGTCATTTTTTAGAGTTACAGTTTTTGGAGGTCCACAATCTTGAAATTTCTGGGCACGCATTTTTCAATCACGTTTTTCATATAGAATCATTTTGTGGGTAGATTGCATGCAATATGGAGGTCATTTTTACATGTAAAGGGGTCTTCTATCAGTTACACATTAGAAGAGCAGTTAGATCCATGCATTTTGGGTGTGAAGATCAAACTGCGTGCAAATAAGGAGAAGAAACGATGGAACTACAGTTCAATTTTCTACATTTGAGGGGGTGATTACAGTCTGATTTTGCATGTATTTGATGTACAAATGGATGATAATCCATGAAAACTTGTTAGCAATCAGTTTAGGAGTAGTTTTGCATTGTTAAACAACAAATTTAATTTTATTTCACCATTTTAATGTGTAGATGAAGCCCTAGTTGCGGGTTTCTTATTTTCCAAGTTAAAGCATTATATAAAATCATCATTGTGATGTAATTAGGGTCATTTTTTTTTGCAATAAAGCTATATGAAGATGGTGCTTTATTCATGGTGTGATTATTCTACTATCTATGTGAAATTTTTGAATATGTTGATGCATGTTCATTTATTTCAGAGAGCCAACTCTGTTTTATTGTGAATGTATCTGCGATCAATTAGTTTGGAGTTTACTGTTATTGTCTCATCTTGCTGTGACAAATGATTGGAAATATTTGTTCTATTGATTTAAAGATAAATTTTTCTCGTGTGTGCGCACATCTGGTGGCTTCATGATTTGATGAGTTTTAAAATATCTTACACCTGGGTGAAATTTCTTCAAAAGATTACATCTCCTTAACATGAAATTGTGAGTTTATCTAATTCATGCTTTGTGGGTTTCCATCTTTTCATCATTTAATTTGCAAGCATGATTCAATGATGGTTTATGTCCATTAGATTTAATTTCTAGAAAATTCGCTTATAATTATTGTTACTCAATCTTTTGATATTTTTTTTGGAAAAAATGGTTAAGTGAGGGAATCATCGTAAGTTTTAAATTAGAATTACACTGATAGGAAATTGTTGAAAATGGATAAAATAAAGTGTTTAAGTTTGTTTTGCAGCCTTCAAATGAACGAACTAGCAAGGGCCTCCTTGTGAATAATCACATTTATCTTCAATTGAGCTATCTAAGCGGCTAAACCATAGCCTTACATAACCTTGGGAATAACTTTGTTATTCTTTCAAGAGGGGAATTTGGATCTTGAATTCCTAGTAATTGACTTGTGTAAAAACAACGCTCGACAACATGTATAGTTGCAGGTATAGGTCAATATATCATCTTTGATGTAAAATTTAATACTCTAGGTCACATGCATGTCAGAGTTAATTTCCATATGAATTTTTTAATTTGTTTCTTCCAATTAGAATGTTTTATTTCTTCCAATAGGAATGTTTTAATTTGTATTGTTTGCATTCTCGTTTGAGTAAGGTCTAAGAGAGAGCAACACGCTAAGAATGTTCTTCTAGTGTGAAGAAAAATATGAATTAGTCTTTCTTATAATGGCTAAAACTAGATGGTTTCTAGATGTTTGTTCTATTGCAAGGCTTTATTCAATTTGTTTTGTATTTTTGTGGTTGTGTGTATTGGTTTTAGTGGTTTTTTAAATTTCCATTGTGAAATCAAAATTAACTCTGGCACATATATTATGTGGTCTATTCAATGTTATATTAGAAGTGAATGTTTGGTTGATGTTATTTATAGGCAATTGGTGAAAGACAACTAGTTATGCTCTGCAACAAATGAGTTGTCAAAAGAAAGTTGTTAAAATTTCTTAGAATTTGTGCTTGATTTAAGTATGGCTATGTCAATACAATGATCTAGTTTTTAAACATTCTTCTAGCGGGAATAAATTTTTTGAATTAATCTTCCCCAAATTGGCTAAGACTATATATGTTTTAGATATCAATATCCCATATAAGCAAGGCAATAATGTTTTTGGTTGAGCTTTTACTTATTAATTTATGCATGTTAAAGATAACTTTTTTCTTGTCTTCGGTGTTAAAACCACATTAGTGTTTGATCTTGGTCCAATCGCAGAGCAATGGATAAGAATTCATGAACAAGAGGGAAATATGGTCTAGATGTAAAATCAAGAATGATCAAGTGTTTATTTTCTATATAGTCATGGTTTTATTTTTTGAATTAGGATTCAGACAAATGTTTAAAGCTAGGAATGAAGATGTTCTATTCTAGGATGGTCTATTTGTCAACAAACCTTTTTTTTAAAAATAATAATTTATTTATGTATTGTATGAGATAGTTTCAAAGTCTTGTATTTTGAATTTGAACGCCTATTATGAAGATTGGTGTTTATTACTAGGTTGAAACATTTGTTTGAGATTAAATCATAAAAATAGAAACAACGACCATAGAAAAAATAAAAACTTAAGCATACATGGTCAATTTCCAATTGTAGAGCAATGCATAAGCATTCATGAACAAGAGGGTAATATGGTCTAGATTTCAAATCAAGAATGATCAAGTATCTGTCTTCTATGTAGTCATCTTTTTATTTTGTGAATTAGCGTCTAGGAAAATATTTGAAGCTAATAATCATGGTGCTATGTTATGGGATGGTCTGTTTTTCAAAATGCTTTTTTTTTGTTTTATTTTTAACTTGATTTATCTATATTATAGCTTAGTGTCTAAGTCTTGTATTATACATTTGAATTGTTATTATGAAGATTTTTGTTTGGAAAAGAAAGTTAATGTGTTCAAAATTGTATAAATTTGTATTCCAAACATATTGTAATTTGTTTAAGCAATAGAAAAATGACAATCTAGAATTTGAAGTATAACTTATTTGGTTTTAGCTACTTTTAGAAAGGCTAGTTTGTAGCTTTCTTCTCATCAGAGGAAGATTTTTAACCCAAATGAACACATTTGGATCTCCATAGCTAAAACAACAAATTGTAAATCATTTTAACAGTGAAGCAATAAAAATAAACAATTTGAATACTAAGTCATGCTAGAGCTAAACGAAGAAATCAAACAAAACAAGAATACTGACATTTTTTTTCCTAATTTTTTTCATAATAAAAATTAAAGAAATCACAAAAATACAGAACAAATTTTAAAAATCCCTGCAATTAGATGAACATATAAAACCCGTGTGATTTTAGTCATTGTGAGGAAGACTAATTCACAGTTGTCTTCTAATTTTGTTTTGTGAATTAGGATTGAGACAAATGATTTAATTTAGTAATCAAGTTACTTGGTTATGGGATAGCCTATTTGTCAAGAGACTTTTTGTTTTTAAAATTACTTAGTTTATCTATACTACAATTTAGTGTCGGCACTGTTGATCATGGTCTCTACATTGTTAAAATGTATTATAAATAACTTCATGCCAATGAAAATAAATATTGTAAATAATAAGTCATGGTAAAGCCACTACAAAAATTGGAGAAAACAAAAAACAATGACCGTATTCTAAA
Organism: Thuja plicata; assembly: GCA_018584345.1. Taxonomy (NCBI): domain Eukaryota; kingdom Viridiplantae; phylum Streptophyta; class Pinopsida; order Cupressales; family Cupressaceae; genus Thuja; species Thuja plicata. The sequence goes on from MU225860.1 coordinate 1,235,106, forward strand.
AAACAAATATCAAGTCATTTGGACAGTAAAGCATTGGCAATGAACAATTTTGTACAGTAAGTCATGTTAGAGATAAGCATTTGAAATGAGTTTTAGTTTCATTAAAGTACATCGTGTGTGAATTATATTAAAAACTTGTATTGATTGAATTGTCGTTTGAGCAAGGTCTAAGAAAAAGTGGAGCAAGGGTTGGGCTGGAGCCAAGGGAGAGTTTTGAAGTATGGTGACTATTTTTAGTTTTGTTTAATTTTTTGGTTTAGCTTTGAAATTAGTTTTGTTTTTTGAAGTGTTCATTATCACTGGTTCATTGTTAAAATGGTTTATGATTTATGGTAGCAACTATCTCCGCTCTGCAATAAGTGTTTTATAAAAAAAAATGGTCAAAATGGCTTAGAATATGTCCTTAGTTTAGGTATAGCCATGCAAATACAATGATCTATTTTTAAAACTTTTTCTTGGTAGGAAGAAAAAGTTTGAACCAGTCTTCTTGTGATTTTTTTTCTTCTTAAAACCATAAATTAGTTTTATATCTCAATCTAATTGCATAGTTGCATAAGCATTTACAAACAAGAGGAAAATATGATCTAGATTTTAGATCAGAAATAATCAAGTATTGTTTTGTATACAATCATGGGTTTATTTTGTGAATTAGAATTGATACAAATGCTTGCAAGTAGTAATCAAGTTAATATGTTGTGCAATAGTCTATTTATCAAGAGACCCTTTTATTTTTAATAATTATTGAATACACCTAAAATGGTCAAATTCAAACATTAATTAAATTCAAGCAATTGGATTAATTAAATAAAAATTTATCTACTATGTAATTGAATTAATTGTTTGATTATATAGTTCATCATTAATTAATTAATCCTTTCAAATAAAATCAATATTCCAACCCATTCATGTCTAACCACATCATCACATGGATAAATTAATTATTATTTTGAATTAATTAAATCCTAAAATCTCTCACCTGCCACTAAAAGACAAAATTGAATTAAACCAATGAGAGATAAGGGACAAACTCACATGGATCACAAATAGGCTTTGTTATATTGACCATTCAATCTCAATTTGCAATTTTGATCGTTAATCATGCCCCTTTAACTCAAACCACACCTTGATCATGGTTAATCATAACTCACCCCCTAAGCCTTGCAAAAATCCTATAAATAGGGTGCATTCTTAGTTCAAATCATCCACTCTCATTTTAGTAAGTGCATTATGCTAATTTGTGCATCCATTGTCATTCAAGCATTATGCTAGTTTTGCATTCATTTTAGCTTAGAGGGGTCATTTCGGGCATTGTTATAATGAATAATTTCATTGCATCATGTTAATTTAATTCAATTCATAGCATGCTCTTGATCATTTAGCTTAATTTGTATTCTTTATAGCTTTAGATATTCATCTTATCATTCATTCTCATTTTCTCAGTTGTCACCTATGAGCTTAATTGCAGCTGAGAGCATAATTAAATAGGTCCTGTCTAAATAAAAAGCAATGAGACGCTCTTAGATAGTTATTTCATGTTTTTCATCAATTTCTCGTCATGATTTGGACTAGCTATCTAATATAATGTTTCATTGTTGCTTGTGACATAGATTTTCACATACATTCGTCAGCGCCCACCTTGGGGCCCACGCCTCATGATACTAATCAATTTTATCAAGTTTTTGTTGCAAATTTAGCTTGCAAATTTTGGGAATCAAGAAAAAAAAATACATTCAATAATACTTTCATCGCATTTAACCTTAAGTCTGTCACATTTGACTATAATTCCATCGCATTTGATCTGAAGTTCACCACATATGAATTTTATCACATTTGATATTTTTTGTTTGCGCACATTTCATTTGATTTTTTATTTCTTCGCATTTGACATCTATTTCATCGCATTTAAACTTTGATGAAAATTTTGAAGATGCGAGAGTTTAATTAATGTTTTGATGATTTATAATTGGCTAAGGTTAGCAAATTGAAGAAGATCATTTGTAGGGAATCAGATTTTTATGCTAGAAAATCTTATAAAAGTGCAAATGATAATGCTTCTAGGATTCAAAGGGCCATTGAAATGGTTCAAATTTAAGAGGATGCTAAAACTATTGATCATTATACTTCCATTCTTAACAAATATCAAGCTAGATATGGTGTTAATCTTGATTTACACACTCATTCTCTCTAATCTTTTTAACAATAACGTTGTTGGTAGCTTGTGGCAAATTTACTAAATATTGAAAAAAAGGAGAAAGGTTTGCACTCTCAAAACTATTGAAATTATTTTTTTGACATTTAAATTCAAAAACATAGATCAATTTAAAAGGACCTTTTATGCTTGTGGATCAAGGTGGTAATAATATGCTCTCCCCTCTTTTGGGTGATCAAAATGCCAAATCCACCAAGATCCCACCTAGTTAGATAAGGTCAAGGAATTAATCACATGTTCTATGTGTTTGAAGGTTGAAAGTGGTAGGGATATGCTCTCCCATCTTTCGGGTGAACAAAATACTAGACCCACCCTATATCTATTTTCAATTTCAATAGTGTGTCTTAACCTTAACAGGCATGCCTCCCAAGTGCTTTAACATAGCCAGTTAGAGGGAACAACCCAAGTGGGATATATCCAAAATCCATGGCCATCCAACCCACTATAAAATAAAATACATTCATCCTTACTGGGGTGAGTGACAGAAAGACCTTGAGAATAGCCTTCTGATGAACTATAACTGATTGAATGAAGATGATAAGTTGATGATCACCGAGCTGCAGAAAGTAAATGCAAAACATTAAATCAATTAATGTATTGTATTGTCATTGATGTGAACTTAATATGTTATGATTACTCATACACATATTGTCACAACACTTGAAGATCTAAAGAGACAATTTTTTTGTCATCGATAAAGGTATACACCGAGTGACAGGGTTACCCGAGAACAGTGAACCCCGAGCAATTCATAGTGTTTCCTGACAGACAGTCAACACCGACGGACAGTGTTACCTAAGAGACACCTTAGTATCTGAGAAATAATGTTACCTGAGATCAGTAGTACTCAAGCAAGTGGTACCCGAGCAAGTGTTACCGAGCAAACTAAGAGTTGATGACCGAAATCAATTGGAGTTAGAAAATGACAAAACTACTTAGCTGGTAGAGCTATATTTAGAGTTAACTGATTGATTGCTTTAATTTCATCGACCAGTAGAACTAAGGATAAGAATAAGATTTAAAGCTAGTTTTATTTATAGTTGTCAAGGAGAAATCTACAGAATAAAACTAAAGAAAAGCTTTAAATATTAAAACAATGCATGGCGAGATTTGCGGATCAAGAAGCAATCTACGTCAAGAACAAGAAAGACAAGGAGATTGAGCGGCTAAATCATGTCTATATAAAGAGACAAGTAATTCATTATGAAGGAGAGGAATGCTGAGTATAATTCTGGTGAAGATAGAAGTCTTCATGCATATCTAATCATACAGGCTGAAGAACAAAGCCAAGAATTTTGCAAACACCGAGCAACAGAAGAAAGAGCATTCACCGAGAAGAAAGAAAAAAGAGGGGAGCAAAGGAATTGAAGAGCATATTGATCGGAGAGGTATTATGGACTAACTATAGATCTGAAAATCTGCAAGTTAAAAGTTGTATTATTGAACAGATCATTTACTATTTCAGTTTAACCAATGATTCACAAAATCTCTTAACCGAGTGGGATTTAACCATCCTTATTGTATTGAGATACTCAAGATTATCAAAAGGTTTCTCTTGTTGACAACATAGTGAATTCTAGGTCAAAAGACAAACTGTTAGTTTTGAATCCTCTAACAAGGTTGCACTTAACAGTGTGTTTGTAACCTTTAACCGGGTTGGCTCTTCACCGAGCTCACTTCATAAGAGTGAAATTTTTGGGTTACCATCCCAAGTGGTTTTTCCCTTAACATGGTTTCAACGTTAAAAATTTATGTGTCAAATGTGTATTTCTTTCATTGCATTGATAGCTTACTTTACACATTACTAAAATTGGATTGGTCAGTAAACACTAAGTTTAATTGTTGCTATTCAGTAAAGCTTAGAAAATATAAACAATATATCTAACCGAGTAGTATATATTTGATAAGATTACTTAAAGGCATACATCTTGAAGGAATAAAAGATAACTAGAGGATATTATATTTTTGATATAAATATTTGGTTGAATTATTGGAATTATTTTGAGGCCACTGATTCACCCCCNTCCCCCCCCCCCCCCCCCCCTCAGTTATTCTAACAATTGGTATCAGAGCTTTGGTGCTTGGAAGAGAAGTTTAAAGACTTAAGATAAAGATCACAATATGAGTAAAAGGGATGTGCTTAATTTGAACAAGGACAACTTTGCATCATGGCAAAGCAGGATAAGACTCCATCTATCAGGTATTGGAAATGATGTCACACAATACTTGGCTACTGAATTTGCTGCACCTACTGGACCTCCGACTGTTGATCAGTTGAGAGAGAAACATGAACACAATTCTATGATGATAGAACTTGCTTGTTCATTATTTGATGTTGAATTTGAAGATGTCAAATCATGCACAACTGTAAATAAAATGTGGGAAAAACTCAAGGTAGTACATGGAGGAGACACCAATGTGCTGAGAGCTAAAGCTGAAAGCCTAAGAGGAAAATTTGATGACCTAAGAATGAAATAAGGAGAGAAAATCACTCAGTACAGTAGCAAAATCAAAGAACATGTTAATCCTGTCTGAGGAGTAGGAGGAGTACTTGAGGAAGAAATAGTTGTAAGTAAAATTCTGAGAACCTTATTGCTTGTTTATGCTATTAGAGTATCTGCAATTCAAGAAATGAGAGTAGTAGCAAATAACAATGTTACTCTTGATAGTTTGATTGGTAAACTTATTTAATATGAGATGAACAACTATGATAATAATTTCTTACCAACTATTGAGTTTGCATTCAAATCTTCTCTGAAAATAAGCAAATCTAGTCACAAACACACTGTGAGAAATGATAGTGAAAGTGATAGTGGTGAACAATAACTTGATGAAATCGAGGCACTATTGACTAGAAGATTGCAATGAGGTAAAGGAAGATACAAAGGTAAATTACCATTGGTCTATTTTAATTGCAAAGAAATTGGACATTTTGCTGTTAGATGCCCTAACAAGAGAAAGGATGAAAGAAACAATGACAGATCTTATGAAAAGAAGTTTGACATAAGTGATGACAGAGACTACACAAGCAATCGACACTCTGATAGAAGAGATAACTGAGACTACAAGGACAAAGGCAAGAAGGCTTGTTACCTGGTTGAGAACAAAGTTGAAAATACTGACACCGAGTCTGATAAAGATGTTGAGGTAGTATTTGTCGCTATGAAGGATGATTCAGATGAAGAAGAAAGGTATGTTAAAACTGCACTCATATCTATAGTTAGCAAAAATGATATATGGATTATTGATAGTGGCTGTACTCACCACATGACTAGAGATAAGGAAAATTTTGAAACTTTTGAATATTATAATGGTGGATCAGTTAGGATGGGTAATGACTCACCTTGTCTAGTTGAAGGAAAGGGAACAATCATGTTGAATAATTTGATTGGATGTGAAAATGCATATTGGGTGAAAGGACTTAACTATAATCTATTGAGTGTTTCACAACTGAATAACATATGACACCGAGTTGCATTTGAGAACAAAAAGGCAAAGATCTATAATGGAACATGAAAGTGGATCGGTACTGGTGAACAAACAAAAGGTAACCTTTTCTATCTTGATAACATTGAGACCACTTGTTTATTGGCTAGAAATGAAGACATTTGGTTGTGGCATAAAAGGTTATATCATGTGAATTTTGACAACATGGTTAGGATAAGAAAGAAAAGGAAAGTACGAGACTTACCGAGTATGTCAAAACCCAACCATGTCATGTGCAAGAATTGTCAAAAAGGAAAAATTACAAAGTCTAGTTTCAAGAGAAAAACCTACACATCTAATGCTATACTAGAGTTAGTCCATACTGACTTATATGGACCAATGAGAACAAACATCTATTATGGTGATAGATACTTCATTCTACTTGTTGATGACTATTCTAGGATGATGACTGCCATGTTCTTAAAAGAGAAATCTGAAGCATTTAAGATGTTCAAATGGTATAAAGCTATAGTTGAAAAGCAGAGTGGAAAGGAACTGAAATGTTTAAGATCAGATAAAGGAGGAGAATTTATTTCTGATGAATTCACTGACTTTTGTAATGAGCATGTGATTACAAGACATGTTTCTGCACTGAGAACACCACAACAAAATGGGATTGCTAAAAGGAGGAATAGATCAATTGTTGATTGTGCCAGAACACTGATGATTGCCAAAGGCATCACACAAACATTCTGGAGAAAAGCTGTAAGTATTGTTGTCTATACACTAAACTGAGTTCAATTGAAGAAAGACACCAATAAGACACCTTATGAGCTATGGTATGGATACACACCAAATATGAGTTACTTTAGAATTTTTGGAAGTCAATGTTATATATTAAAAGATGATATAAATGGGAAAATTGACTCTAAAAGTGATGAAGGAATATTTCAAGGATATTCTACCAAAAACAAAGCTTACAAATGTCTAAACAAATCTTCTAACAAAATCATTGAAAGTGCACATGTTAAAATGGATGACTTTGCTGAGAAAAATCATAAGGAAAGCAGGAAGGAACCTGAAGATTACAACAGATTTGTCTACATTGAAGAACCTGACACTTTTCCCGAGCAACAGTATAATTCTCCCAAGTGACAAAACAATGCAACCGAGCAACATGCTGCACACACCAAGAATTAGGATAATGCTCACAATGGTGAATCAAGCAATGAAGATCAAAATGAGGAACACATATTTGAATTTGTACTTGCTAAATATGTCAGAAGACACCATCCACAAGACCAAATCATTGGAGACAAAAGAGCAGGAATGAGAACAAGAAGTAAGTCACTTAACACTAGATGTCTGACTTGTGATTTTGAGCCTAAATCTGTTAATACTGTACTTGAGAATCAAGAATGGGTTAGTGCAATGAATGAAGAGATTGAATAGATTGAGAAGAACAAAACATGGACATTAGTACCTAGACCGAGTGATAAAAATGTTATTGAAACCAAATGTATATTCAAAACCAACTGAATGAGAATGGAGAAGTCACAAGGAACAAAGCAAGACTGGTATGCAAAGGGTATGCACAAGAAGAAGGTATTGAATATGGAGAAACCTTTGCACCCATTGCTAGACTAGAAGGAGTAAGAATTCTACTTGCTTATGCTTCTTTCAAAGGATTCAAAGT
>MU225860.1:1250799-1271868 GCA_018584345.1 Thuja plicata
AGGAAATCTCTATGAACCAGAGATAAAGGAGAAAACCCAGTGGGAAAAACCCCTCTCCAAAAAGAGATAAAACAAACATGAAGGAAGGAAGGCCTCAACAAGACCCCCCACGGACAGCTTTCATCACCCCAAGCATAGAACACAACTGAAGATAGCACAAAGATACAAAAGGTTTGGTGAAGATGTTAGCAACCTGCGCATCAGTGGGAATGTACTCCAAAGTGAGAACACCATCCTGAATCTGCTGACGAATGAAATGCATATGAAGCTCAATGTGTTTAGTGCACTGATGCTCCATTGGGTTGTGGGAAATGTGAATAGCACTCTGATTATCGCACCACAGAATACTGGGACGATCAGGAGGAAAGCCAAACTCAGTCATCAACTGTCGAAGCCATAGAATCTCTTGACTGGCATGCATTGCCACTCTGTACTCAGCCTCTATAGATGAAAGTGTGTGAGAATTCTTCTTCTTGCACGACCATGTGATAGGACCAGAGCCAAGACAAAAAACAAAGCCAGAAGTAGACTTCTGATCATCAACATCACCAGCCCAATCTGAGTCAATGAAGCCAACAATGTGAGGATCCCCTGATGTTTAATGAATTCCATACATAAGTGTGCCTTGAATGTATCTCAAAATATGCTTGGAAACTTGCCAATGACTCTCATGAGGCTCATGTGAGAACCGAGAGACTAGATCAACTGCAAAGGAGAGATCAAGATGAGTGTGTGTCAGGTATAACAAACTGTCGATACAATGTAGGATCCACTGAAGGCGAAGTGCAAGAGGTAGACAAAGTAACACCCGACTAAAAAGGTGTGGGAGCAGGCTTGCAATCAATCATATCAAAGCATCGAAGCATGTCAAGAGCATACTTCTGCTCGTAAACAAAGATCCCAGCAGGGGACTGAACAATCTGCAGACCCAGAAAGAAGTGCAATATAGACCAAGGTCAGTCATCTCAAACTGCTCCATCAATGCACGCTGGACATCCTGAATCATAGAAGATGAGCTACCTGTGATGAGAAGATCATCAACATATAGCACAAGGATCAAAACCTCATCCTCAAGATGCTGAATGTAGATTGTAGGATCAGAATGACAATGTGTGAATCCTGTAGAAAGCAGAAAGGAGTCCATCTTCTCATACCAAGCCCGAGGGGCCTGTTTGAGACCATACAAAGAACGCCAATGTCTACAAACCAAGGAGGAATCTTGCACAAATCCCTGAGGCTACTCCATGTAAATCTCCTCAATGAGATCACCGTGCAAGAATGCACTCTTCACATCCATATGAAAAATGGGCCATCCCTGAGAAGCTGCGAGGGATAAGACAAGATGAATAGAGTTCATCTTGGCGACAGGGGAAAATGTCTCAGTGTAATCAATACCCCTAACCTGTGACAAACCCTTCGCAACAAGATGTGCCTTGTACTTATCAATAGAACCATCAACAACAAACTTAGTACGATACAACCACTTGCATCGCACTAACTTTCTTCCCTTAGGAAGAGAACAAAGATCCCAAGTGTGATTCTTCATCAAAGAAGAATACTCCTCCTCCATAGTGTTGTCCCACTCAGTATGTCTTGTCACTACCAAAAATGTCTAAAGATCACCACAAATAGCATGACTTAGAAGACTAGAACCCACAATATGAGATCGGGTGCGACGGGAAGTGGAAGGGTCACCAGCCAGAGATCCTGCAAAATCAACTGTAATATGAGGCCATCTAGGCATCGGTGGAGGATCCTATGGTGGAGGTAAATGGGGATCACCAAGATCATCATCCTCATCATCCTGAAAAGAAACTGGAAGAGATGAGGGAGTAGTGGTAAGTGAAGTAGACTATGGAAGCGGGGTATCTACTACAGGAAGGCGCTCATCAAACTGGACATCCCGTCAAAATAGGACATCTCTGGAATCAGGGTCAACCAACCTATATGCCTTAAAATCCTCGCAGTAGCCAACAAAAATGAGGTGTCGTCTCTTCCGCTCCATTGCTCTCCTTTGAGCGTCAGGCACAAATGCCCATGCATCACTACCAAAAACTCGGAATGAAGATACATCAGGCTTGACATGAGACCAAGCCTCCTTAGGAGTCATATGTCGAACTGCCTTGTGAGGCATCCGATTCTGAATATAGTTGGCACAAATGACTGCCTCTGCCCAAAAAGATGAATCTATGGACCTAGACTATATCATACAATTAGCCATCTCCCGAAGTGTTATGTTCTTTCTCTTAGCCACACCATTCTGCTGAGGGGTGTAGGGCACTGAAAACTGATGCTGAAGACCATGTTCAGAGCAAAAATCCCTGAAAGCTTGGTTCACATACTCCCCCCCATTATCTGTGCGTATCCAGCGAATAGAAAGACCAGATTGCTTCTCCACAAATGTCTTAAAGACTCAAAATGAATCAAAGACATCAAACTTGTACTTCAAAAAGTACACCCATATGCGCTTGGAGAAGTCATCAATAACAGTAAGCACACATCTAGCACCAAAAAAAGGAGTAGGAAATGACATGAGGTCACTATGAATCAACTCCAATGGTGCCAAAGAACGAGTAGCTCGTCCGTGAGGAAAAGGATCCCTATGTTGTTTTCCAAGAACACAACCCTAACAAACCCCATCAATGCAAGTAATCTGTGGAAGCCCAAGAACAAGTGCCTATGTGCTCATCTGCTGAAGATATTTGTAATTGACATGGCCCAAACTCTCATTCCAAAGTCTACTCACTGAATCTATATGTGCTATAAGACAGGAACCTGTGCCAGCAAAAGACTCAAATCCATTAAATCTATATAGGTGGGATGCAGTGTCAACACTCCCAGTAGCCATAATCATATCAGAATCATGTAAGTCTTGAATAACCACATCATGTGGTGAGAACTCAATTGTCTTACCAGAGCCAGAGTGGCAAATCTGATAGATAGACAATAGGTTTGTCGAAATGTCAGGGACAAAAAGAACATCCTGAAGAGAGCCCCCAGCTAATGCAATAGAACCAGAACCCAAAACTAAAAGATGAGATGAGTTCCCAACAACAATCTGTGAAGTAGCACAGGGAGAAAGTGAGGTGACCAACTGCTAAGTGTGATTCATGTGGTGAGAGGCACCAGAATCAAGAATCTAGGTGGGCCCAGAAGTCGTTGCTCGTGTAGTAAGAGCATGACCTTTCCCTGCAGGGGAGGATGTGGACTGAGGAGCTAAAATGTGATGCTCCTGCATGGATTCCTCTAAAGCCTCCAAACATTTCCAACAATTAGAAACAGGATGTCCATCCTTTCCACAAAAGCTATAGGTCTCAACTGATTTATTCTTAGTCTTGGAGGTAGAATCAGTAGAATTCAAACAAGATTTACCCTTGGAAGGGTTAGCTGGAGGTTTGGAATCAGTTTTATGTGTAGGTTTGGAGGAATACTCATTGCTTGCTGAATGTTTCTTTGATTTGGCTTTCTTTTTTGGTTTCCCCTGTGAAGACTGAGCAACCAATACTTGGCTAGAAGAGCCAGAAGCATCCATCTGTTGGATCTTTGCCTGTTCCCATGTCAACCAATCACAGAATGTCTTGAATGAAGGCATGGTGTGTTTAGTACCCAAAGAATCCATGGTGGAGTAGAAAGTAGAAGAAAAGATCTGATACTGTCCTCTCAACTTTGAGAGTATCAGGAAGACACACTCATCATCTGTCTTGTTTCTCCCACATCCCTGCAAAACTAAGCGCAGAGATTTGAACTTCATCAAGAAGTCCTCCATAGTGGAAAAGTTGGTAGGAGTCAAAGTGGTCAGCTCTGCATCAAGCTGTAGTGCCCGAAACTCATTCACTATGCCAAAAAAATCTAAAAACTTGCCCCAAATGGCCCTAGGAGTTGTCAAACCATCCAGGTGAAAAAGGAGACTGTCAGAAATGTTTAGTGCAATCAAGCCCATAGCTTCATCCATTTTGTTCCTGTGTTGAAGAACCTCAAAAGGACGTTGCAGGACATTTTGGTTTTCATCTAGACATGACCATAAGCCATGTGACATGAGTAGCCTAGTCATGTGTGCTTTCTAGGTGTGGTAATTGTGCGGTGTTAGTCAGGCCACAGAGGGGTCCGACATTGAGAGAAGAAGAAGATGGAAGTAGAAGGGTCATTTCTAAATTTAAATAATAGAAAGCAAAAGCACCACCCCCAAAATTTATAATTCTATCCCTCGTACAACAAATAAACAATTACTAAAAGCACAAAAATTGAGAAGAAAACCTGGACGCCAGATGCAGAGATGGAGGAAATAGAATCCTCTACTTCAACACCAAAAATGAGAGATCAAACAGCTAAATCAGCAATCAAGACTAGCACCATTGCATTCATCTCAGAAACAACTTTTTGACGATATTTTATTTTCTAAAAACGGACACCGTATGCACAAGTTACGACCAAAAAACTAACTACTCCTCCGAAAATGAGCTCACTGGAAAAAACTAGTCACAGGAAAAAATTTGACTGTCAAATGACTGTCACAAACACCGGAAAAAAATTTAACGGTCATCTACCCGTCGTAGGCCCGTCTAGTTGGAAAAAAAAATTCCTTGTTGAAAAAAAAATCTAGCAGGGTGACATCAGCAGTGATGTCACCACTGTGTTGTCGGTGGTAGGCCGCCGGCGGAGGCGGTGGCCGGTGGGCAGCGCGCCGGCAGGGGCCAGGCGCGAGGGAGGCGCACCTCGGCTGCACTGTGCAGGCCCCAAAAAATGTAAAAAAATCATTTTTTAAATTTTTTTTTATATTTTTTTCTCGATTTTCATGTCGTACGACCTAGGAGGGAGAAAATTTTCCTCTGGGGTCACTGTGACCAAAACTAGTGAACTTTATATGATTTTTTACTCTCCCAGGCCTTCTGAGCGCAGTGGTGGAGTCCATTTTGGCTCAAAGTGCTCCAGAAAATAGTGCCTCCTCCAAAATGAAGGAAAAGACCTAGAGAAGCTGTGGCTTTCAGCTGCGACTCATGGATTAAAAAACCCTCAGACCAGGCAGCAGCAGGGAAGCTCTGATACCATGTAGAAGTTGAGAAATCCAACTTCCCAGATTGCCAAGAATACCTACATGCAAATAACCTATTGCTAAAAGGAAACCAGAGAGACAGAAGCAAAGACTTGGAAAATCTCACCGGAGTGAGAGCAAATTCTATTCCAAGGTAATGAAAACAATAATTACAAAAGTTCAACCTTAAAGGTGAATGAAACCCTAAAAAGGTAAAATCTAGGTTGCACAATATAATTAATATAAAATATTAATTATATGCACCTAAGAGACAACTTAAGTGAAAATAGAGTACATAGACAACTTAATAATTAAATCAACATGATCTAATTAATAAGTGAAGATAAATAGATACTCTAACAGGGTTCTGTGCTTGAGGCTTATTTTGGCCAATTTCTGTGCCAACATGTTCTAACCCTAAAGTAGCATAAAGTTTGTATAAATTAGCTTAGGGTTAGGGTTTCATGTTATGTTGTATGTTTTATGATGGTATTGAGCTGTAAGGGATTTGTGCATTGCAATTTGATTGTAATCACCGGATAATAATAAGAGTGGACTTTGTTATTTGGTGGATGTAGCCCAGGGATTGGGTGAACCACGTTAAATCTTTGTATCTTGTGTTCTCTTCTGATTCTGTTTATTATTCTTAGATATTGGTTATATTTCTGCATGTAATTGTTATTTCTGTCTTCTAAATCCTAACAGACAAATCTCGAGGTATAGACTGCTCGAAAATGGATCACAATACATTGGAGGTTATTTTAGTGAGGACAAATAAATTATGATCATGATAGATAATCTTGAGGAATCTCATGTTATAGACCTTGATAATATGATGTATGACCTTGACCACAATACTGTCAGGACTCTTACCTCAGTTGACCTAAACAAAATCCATGATCCCTTCCTTACCATTGGTACACCCTGAACTTATTGACTGGGGTAATACTAAAACTATTAAGATAAACACATTTCTTAATGACCATGCCTTAGCCCTATATCTTAATGCAGTTGAACCATCTTCCACCAGTGAATACTTCTATGATGCTTTGACTCAGGAAGGCACCAAGTCTCCCAGTCACAAAAATAGTGAAATAAAGCAAATACTTAGTGGTGAAAACCACAATGCAACAGTACTAAGTCTGGAAAAAATCAAAAGAAAGGATGTATCCAAAGATGAAAACCTCTTATAGGCACCTAAGGATGAGAGACTCGACATACTCCCTAAGAACTATCAGGAGAGATCTTTCATTCTCATAGAACCAACAAAGAAGGTGAACATTGGAACTAAAGCACAAACAAAGATAATACATATAGCTGAATCTTTTAGCAGAAGAGGAAAGAAAATAATTTATAGAGTTTTTCAAAGAAAGACAGATGAATTTTGCTTAGGCTTATGCTGATATGCTAGTTCTGGATCCAAATTTGATTATGCACCACCTTAACATCACTCCAAGTGTTAAACTTGTCAAACAAAAATTAAGAAAGACGCATCCACACATAGAACTCTTGGTAAAAGAAGAACTGAAGAAATTGCTAGATGTTAGATTCATTAGATCTATAGACTATGCAGAATGGATTTCCAACATAGTACCATTTTCAAAGCTAGATAAAAGTATCAAAATCTGCACAAATTTCAGAGATCTCAACAAAGCTTTTCCTAAGGATGATTTTCCCTTACCAAGTATAGATACTATTGTGGACTTAACAACAAGTTACTTTATGTTTTTTCTAATGGATGCATTTTCCATGTATAATCAAATAAAGATTGTACCTGAAGGCCAAGATAAAACAACATTTACTTGTCAATGGGGAATATTTTGTTGGAATGTCATGCCTTTCTGGGTTGAAAAATGCTAGAGAAACATACCAGAGAGCGACGAGTACCATATTTCATGACATTGTTGGAATTGGTTTTGTAAGAGGTGTTTAAATTCATGTTTTGTCATTGATGTCAACATATGTTTAAGTTGAAGTCTCAGACAGACTGGTTATCTCTGGTACAAGGATGAATGAAATAAATGTACGGGCATTGTATGAGATTTCAGAGCATGCAAGCATGGAGATGTATAAATGGATGAGAAATGATCATATATATAAGGTCGCTTGGCTTGATCTTACTATTGGAATATGTTTTGTTGTTTTGGTCAAGACTGGTTACAAAACAGTGACAAAGAATTGTGATAGAGTTGGTCTCTCAGTTTTGGAGATAAATTGGATGCGAGCATGAGTTATGATTTGTGAGCTTAAGGCATGGTAAAGGATATGTTGGAGAATGTTACTTGTGATTTTTGGTTTTTTGGGTTCTTGGCGACGTCAGTTGAGACGTGTGATCTTGCAAAGATCTATTTGTGGCCGACTACAATAATGAAACGTGTTTAGAGGATGGCGAGCGTGGATTACGGATCTTGGAGTATAATTGATGAGTTTTAATTGATGTTTACTTGTGTAAGGTATCATGTGTATCTTTTTAAGGGTATATATAATTGTTTGTACATTGGGGAAGTCTTAACATGCCAACCTAATTGTTTATTGTAAACTTGTATAAAGCAGAGTTATTTCTTGGTGAGGAAATGTGGATGTGGAATGTAAAATTTGTGATCTTGTATTTGTAAATTCTGTTGGATGTAGAGAAGAGGTAGTGGTTTTTGTGTGTGTGAATTTCGTACCTATTAAGAGAGACACAACACTTCAATAGATCATTGCATTAGTGAAAACAAGGGGTTAACAAACATAGCAATCACCAAAATCGATCTATTGCTTCCTATCTAGGAGGAGTATGAAAAATGACATAATAGCCCTCAGATTATGCATATTCCAGTGACAAATACAACCTAAGAATGGAATATTCAAATAAAAATTATAAAGCCTAAATATGATCAAAATCATAAGAAATATGCTTAAGAAACATGCATCCTAGCTCTAGAAATGAAGATTCTAACAATACAAGATATCAAAACTATGATGCAATATAAATATATATGAAAATGAGTAGCATAACAATGCTTTCAACCTTTCAAAATTAGGAGCATTACAATAATCTGTTTCAAAAATCAAGGGCCATTTGAGCTCAAAATTCATCCTATTTATAGAAGAAATGGAGGAAGGGGAGAAGACTCTAGAAGGGATGCCATTAATGAGGGTGTAAGACTCATTAATGAGGAGTGTGGAAGATAATTTGTAAGAGATATTAATGCTTCATTTATGAAAGAATTAATGAGGTATGGGTGAGGGTTTAAGAAGCATGGGTGAGGGTTTAAGGTCAAGCTTGATAACTTTGACTTTTGGGGGAGGGTTGAATTCCCAATCATAGATTTAGGAATATGACAAGCTTAAGGGTAGCTTAGGATTAGGTTTAAGGCTTAAGAGATGTGATTAAGGAGATAGAGATGGTAGGAGAGAGAATGAGTGGAGGGGGATTAGCTAATTAGGGTTAATTAGCTAATTAAGAAGAATTAGCGTGTGAGAAGGGGTTGGGATGAGTTTGAACTCATGGATTGGAATTTTGAGATTGGTTAGGTTAGAGGGAATATTAATGAAATGAATTGTTGTAATAACATATTCACTCAATAATAGGAATTTAATTAATCATCTAAGCTTTTGATTGCTTTGTAATAATTAATTAGGATTATAGCCAAATTGAATCAATTGGGGCTAGGGGATTGATTTTGCAAGTGATGAGGTATAATTAGGATTTCATTAATTCATTTTAAATTAATTACCTTAGCCAGGTATTGATTTGAATTGAATTGATTTGATTGGATTGGCTAAAGTGATTAATGTAAATTAGTGATTAGATCACTTAGAAGATTAAATCTGATTCAAATGAATTATGCCAGTCGATTGAAGAGTTGTCTGGGCATAATTGGGGGTATGATCCCACTTAGGGAAAATAGGGTCTATGGTCAGAGCAAACCAAATCTAGGTGGTTATATTTTCCCTTGTTTGAATAGATGTGCGAGCATCGCATTGATTCAAAGAAAGTTTTTGATGTTGACTTTAGAAAGATTGAGAATTTCGGTCACAATCAAACGAAATGCCTGATGAGATCAGTCTCGCACTTGATCTAACTAAACTGATAGTATTGATTTTGAAGTTGGTTTTCATCCACAGATCAATAAAAGATCTTAAAGATACCGATTCTAAACTTGGTTGTCATCCAAAGATTGATAATACTGATTCTGAACTTGGTTGTCGTCCAAAAGTCAACATGAAGCTACCAGGAGCTTAGTAAGAATCTTTTAAAATGAGGGAACACAAGATGTCCAGCTTATGAGAACCAAATATTTATATCCAACAGTTCTGACTTAGTCAAGGAAACTGTCATGCCCCTAGTTGTTTGATAACGAAGTCATTTTTGATGTTGTTTCGAGCAAAAAATTGATTGATAATAGTGTGATCATGCCCCCTCGGGAAGGAAATCGAAGGAAAACAAAATAAAATCCCTTTGTTGAAATGATGTATAACTTGTAGTGATTGGGTAGGAGAATGAAAGAATGGAGTAGAAGAAGTGAAGAGATGAAGGTGTGTTTTTGAGAAAACACACTTGTACCAAGTCAATCACGTTTAAAAGGTGAGTTTGATTTCGTTCCCAATAGATCAGAGATTTTGAGAATCATGGATATGTAAATATCTTGGATTTCAGATGACTTAAAAATAGAAAGGAGTTTGAGCTCAAATCCTTATGTTGTTCTTTGTAAAAAAAAGAAGCATGCAATCTCTAAATGCGTCTATATGCAGACTCTTAGGACTGTCACTGATTTGCAGATATTGTAGCATTTTATCATCATTGGGCACTTTTGGAATAGATACCACTTGATAGTACAATGATCACTAATACCCATTGATATTATGAAAGTATGAATACTATGTTTATTTGGATGTAATGTTAGAAATAGACTTAGGCATTAAGGCATAGAAGTCAGGATAACAAAATAGTCACCTTCCTTTTATTATATCAGAATCTGTGTAAGGCAAGATATTGGACCCGCAATGACCTTGAAAATTCATATCCTTGGGTAAATTATGCTTTGTATACCTTAGTAAGAATCAGAGTTAGAAAATAGACAAGGAAATTGTTTCAAACTCACCGTAGTTTACACATAACAAAGATCGAGATATATGCGGCTATCCACCCATGTTGGCAGCTCTTACCATAAACATCCAAGTTAGGTGAAATGTATAGGATCATTTGGAACAATCACCATATGTAGAAAACCAAGAAAATGCTATGCCCCCTATCTTTGCGACTCTTTGTCTTTGCGCAAACGTCATGGAGTAACTCGAAAGACATAACAACTATCAATTGTGAATCAAGCAAATAAAATTCATAACTGCTTAGATGCCCCTAGTTAAAACATCATGGGTACATAAAAAATTCATAAGCAAACCAAGATCAAACTGTGTTTAGGTAGTATTGATAAATACCATTGATTCATTTTTCAAGCACAGTAGAGATTCATCAATCAAAAAGTGGGAATTCAAGAAAATATGTGCTCCATGTCTATGTATAACTTTGTTCTTGTTTGCAGTTCAATGTAGGTCTTAGGTACACCGTTTATGTTAGTGTAATTTTTGTGCCATCCTTGTTTTGTGAAAGGGATAGTTTAGTGCAAGCATCGAGATGCCCCCAGTGTAGAATGATGTGTTCTCTAAGACAGAAATGTAGAAAAATCCCGAGCAAGGATAAGATTGGTGTAAGGGAACAAAGTCAACTCTTAGCACAGGTGTAATCATGAAGGCTTAGTATCAGCAATGCATTGATAGATGAAGCGCAGAACACAAGTGACGCCTGATTGCCAAGTTTTCACCACTTGGCAAAACTTTATATTCTTTTTACTACCAAGATGCCTGTTTTACCAGGTTTTCATCAAGGCACTTTTCTCTTTTTCATTTTTTTTTCCTATTTTTGCTTTTTGAATGTTTTTTTAGTATCAAGGTGCTTATTTTCTAGGTTTTCACCAAGGATACCTTTCTTCAGGACTTTTTACACTATTTTTGGATTTCTTCAGGATCAATTTTCTGAATGTTTTTGGATTTTCTGAGAATAATTTACTGTACAGGCTCTGCTAGCCGAGCATTAAGCATAGAACCACTTCAAATATAGAGTATTGATAGGATCTAGAAGAACGTCTCCCTCAGGTGTAGCTAGTTGATAAGCTCCAGTCCCAAAAGTAGAAGTGATAACATAAGGTCCCAGCCAGTTAGGTTCAAATTTTCCCTTCTGTTCTCTGTTGGGTTGGTTCTTAGGATTCTCCTTTAGGACAAGATCCCCCACTTGAAATTGGCGTGGTTTAACCTTATTATTGTACCCATTGGACATGCATGCTTGGTACACCTTTAGATGATCGAATGCCTATTATCTGCGCTCATCAAGTAGGTCTAAAGAATTCACCCTATCTATGCGGTATTGCTCATCAGTAACAAGACCTTGTAAATATATCCATAAAGATGGGATTTCAACCTCAATAGGTAGTATTACTTCAGCACCATAGACTAGGGAAAATGGTGTGGCTCCAATTGGTGTTTTGATGCTTGTTCTGTAGGCCTATAATGTTAGAATCAGTTGTAGATGCCAGTCTCTGCCAAACTTACTCACAGTTTTGTGTAGTATTTTGAGAATATTCTTATTAGATGCCTCAACCTATCTGTTACCTTGAGGGTAATATATTGAGGAGCAGTGTTGAGTAATGTGGAACTGTTCGCAAAGGTCATCAATGTCTTGGTTTTTAAATTGGCCCCCATTGTCTGTTACAATTGATGAGGGTATCCCATATCTATAGATAATATAGTTCAGAATGAACATAGCCACCTGTTTGCCAGTGGATTTTATTAGCGGCACAGCCTTGACCCACTTCATGAAATACTCAGTGGCTATAATGATGAACTTGTGTCCATTTGAAGAATTGGGATATATTTGTCCAACCAAGTCAAAGTCCCATTGCTGAAATGACCTATGTGTAATTAAAGGTATAAGTTCTCTGGCAGGAGCATGGATGAGATTCCCATGTGTCTGGCATTTATGACATGTTTTGGAAAATTGAATAGCGTCTTTTTCTATGGTAGGCCAATAATAGCCTACTCTGAGTAGTTTCTTTCCTAGTGAAAATCCATTTGAATGTGATCCACATACACCTTCATGGACTTCTTTTAACGTGCGATCTGACTCTTCGAGTTCTAAACATCTAAGAAGCGTACCATTGAGACCTCATCGATATAAATTATTAGTTATGAGGACATAACGTGATGCTATTCTAATCAAGGCTCTTTTCTCATTTATGGATAGATTGTTGGGAATAGTTTGGTCAGTTAGGTAAGCAATGATATTAGCATACCAAGATTGGTCTGGGGTGTTCAAAGCACAGATTGCTTGGTATTCAGGGGTATCAAAGGCAGGATAGGATAGTTCTTCCTTCAAGAAGTCATAGCAGAATTGATGTTCCTCCAGTTGTAACATGGACGCTAATATAGCCATAGCATCCACAACTTTGTTCTCTATTCTGGGTATCTGCTAGAATGTGATGAAGAAAAAGTACTTCTTTAGGTCATCAACCAGTTGTTTGTAGGGTGTCAACTTCTCATCTTTCGTCTGATAATATCCATTGACTTGATTGATAATGAGTTGGGAGTCACCATACACATGTAACTCTACAGTCTTCCACTCCATGGCAAGCTTAAGACCGTTTACCAATTCCTCATATTCAGAAATATTGTTGGTGCATGGAAACATCAATTTGTAAGACTTGGGTATTTTGTAGCCTTGAGGAGTTATGAACATAACTCCTGCTCTAGAGCCTTGTTGCGTGAAAGAACCATAAAAGTACATTTTCCACAGATACTCAGTTAGATGCATAATGGTCTCATTAGGGAATTCAATCCTTAAAGGTTCATCATCTTTAAGTGGTGAATCAACTAGTTGATCTGTGAGGACTTGTCCTTTAATAGCCCTCCTATCCACATACTCAATTTCAAATTCACTTAGAACCAGGACCCATTTTGTCAGATGTCCTGTTAATGTTGTTTTGCTTAAAAGGTACTTCAGAGGATCGATCTTAGCAATGAGCCTTACTATATGTGAGAGCATGTAGTGCCTCAATTTCTATGATGCAAACATGACTGCTAAGCATGCTTTCTCAATAATGTTGTAATTGAGCTCATAAGAGACTAGTGTTCTACTGATGTAGTAGATCTCTCTTTCTTTCTTAGTTTCATCCTCTTGTGAGAGCAACATTCCTAATGATGTAGATATAGCTAAAATATAAAGGAGTAATGGATTTCCATGAATAGATGTCATAAGAATGGGAGGAGTAGCCAGGTACCCTTTTAATTCTCTGAAGTTGGCTTCACAGTGTTCATCCCATTTGAAGGTGACCCCTTTGTGTAGAAATTTAGTAAAGGGTTGGGCTCTATCTGCAAGTTATGACATGAACCTCCTGATTGATTGAAGTCTCCCTTGTAACGTCCTCATTTGACTAATGTTGCGTGGAGGAGTCATCTCTAGTATAACCTTGACCTTTGTTGGATCTACTTCAATTCCCTTCGCTGAAACAATAAACCCAAAGAGCTTTCCTGATTGGACCCCAAAGGCAAATTTCTTTGGATTGAGCCTGAGTTGAAATTGCTCCATATGATCCAATATCTTTCTTAAGTCAGCAATATGAGTGTTCATTTCTTTTGATTTAGCTAAAGTTTCATCTATGTAATCCTCCATGTTTTTATGCATCGTATCGTGGAATATAGTAGTCATTGCTCTTTGATATGTAGCACTGGCATTCTTTAACCCAAATGGCATGATGTTCCAGCAAAATGCGCCCCATGCGCATGTAAATGTAGTCTTCTCTTGATCCTTGGGAGCAATTTTAATCTGATTATAACCTGAGAAACCATCCATTAATGAATACATTTGGTAGCCTGTTGTGAGGTCTATGATCATATCAATATTAGGTAGGGGGAAGTCATCCTTAGGACATGCCTTTTTAAAGTCTCTAAAGTCAGTACAGATCCTGATAGATTTATCAGATTTAGACACTGGGACCACATTGGAGATCCATCCTACATAGGCAATGACTCTGATGAATCCAACCTTCAACAATTTCTCTATCTCCACTTTTACCAGTAATGCAACATGAGGATGCGTCTTTCTAAGTTTCTATTTCACGGGTTTGATCCCAGGAGTTATAGACAAGTGGTGCATTATTAATTCAGGATCTAGTACAGGCATATCTGTATAAGACCATGCAAAGTTGATCTTTTTCTCTTTCAGGAATTTGGTGAATTGTGTCTTTTCCTCTTCTGACAAAGATTGTGCTAGGTGTACTATTTGAGGAACTTTAGTTGTGCCCAAATTAACTGGATGTGTTGGTTCTATCAGAACTGAAGACCTTTCTTGAAAGTGCTTAGGGAGGATATCAAGAATCTCATCTTTTGGCACCTCTGAGAGGTTTTCACCATCAGATATATCTTTTGTTTTTACTATTTTAGGAGCTAACACTACCACAACGTGGATTTCACCATCAGTTCTATTTTTTCTTTTTCTTTTTCAATTTTTGACTGAGAAAATTGATATCCTCTTGTGACATGTTCACGCTCCTTGCATTGGTGGAAGAAGGGTAGGGTCACAAGAATTTAGATAGCAAGCCAAGGTGTACTCATTAGGAAAGTCGAGGATAGGAGTAGGATCTGTATTAGTCCAATCAATTAGATCTGGGTTTTTCAAAGACAAGGAGTCAGACTTTGGGAAGGACAACATCACGTTAGCGTCAAGACCATTAACTGACATGACATGTCCTGTTGAGTTAATGTCTTTGATGTTTAGATCAATAAGAGTTAGATCATCATTAAAAGTGTCATTATTAGTTATATGTGGACCAAACTCTAGTGACTCTTCAGTAGAACTTTCATCATCATCTCTTCATAAAAGGAGACTTCTTGCTTGTCGCCTCTGAAGTTCTTCTAGACTTATGAGAACGCCAGTCTCTCCATCAATGATTGGGGGAAGGAACTCTTCCTCTGCTTTAGGAATATCAATATTGTTGGAAGTAGTGTTAGAATGTTCATTGGGTGCTGATGGAGCCACAAACATGTGAATCACATCTATTTCAATGTCCTCCGTGGTGACGGATAGCTCATCCCATTCATAATCATGAGAGTTTGTTATTTCATCATTAGACCTGTTTAAGAATTTTGCAATAGTTATCTTATGTACCCGATTAGCCACCTATGGATCAAAGTGTGGTAAATCAAGGACATGTGTGATAGTGACTAACTGCCCCCAGTTAGGATGTAAATCTTGTTGTCAGGATGTGCTCTCTATAACCGTTGCTATCAATGGTATCTCTGGATCATCTTCTGTTGTGTCTCCTACCTCTTGAATAGGAGCCTATGGTAACAAGGGGACACGAAGATCTTGTGGTACTTCAAAGCTTGGTACATAGTGCTCTCCTTGATAGTCAAGATTCTCTGTGCCAATATGTAATAATCTTTCATAGGACCATTTTTCTAGTTCTATCTCTTTTGTTTCATCACTCCCTTTGTTAGAGATCAGACTATTTGTCGAAGTAGGTTTGTTAGATTCAGTATTAAAACCTAGTCCTATTTTGTCTTTGGTATTTCTGAAATCTATGTGCACAGATTCAATAAGTCCTCTTCCTATGTCTCTTAGAGGTCCTTTTCCTTTGTATCCCATTTGCTTGAGGAGGTCGTATCCTTTACCATACTGTTTCAGGGATATTTCTACATGTTTGACCTTAGCTTCCGTCGATTCTCCTTTATAAAGCCAGTCCAAGACTGCATGTTCTTCTGTGTTATCTAAAGAAGATGTGGATGCCTTTACCATGCCAGTTGCTTTGTGGATTTCTGGCTCCTTGGATGCAATTGGTGTGAATGTTGAGGAAGGTTTTCCATAGGATCTTAGTGACACCAGAAGTTCTGTCAGTGAGGGAGTCAGGTCCAGCTTGTATTCTCCCATACCTGTTTCTTCAAGCTTTAAGGTTTTCCCAAAGCTTTTCATAACCATGTCCTTGGTAGCCTCAGGAGAAATCTCATCCATAGCTTCCTTGTTATGTGGAATCATACTACCTGCTTTGATATTGTTGCAAGTATAATTAGCATCCATATTAATTGTCACCTCCACCCCATTATGTGGGAACCTGATACATTGGTGGTAAGTGGACGCTACAGCTTGCATTTCATGAATCCATGGTCTCCCCAGCAGGATATTGTAGGCCAGGGGTAGATCCAAAACTTGACATATGACATTCCTTTCAATTGGCCCGACTCTGATGGGTATAATAATAAGACCTTTAGAGGATCTTTCTTCCTCATCATAAACTTTGATAGTTATTTTGCTTCTAGAGTCAATGGTCTATTCTGAGAGACCCTATTTCCTAATTAGATTAAGTTTACAAATATTCAATCCTATGCCTCCATCCATCAATACGCATCTAACATGGGATTTATGAATGAGGACCTCAATATGGAGGGGTTGATTATGTGGATGTGTCAATGATTTATCATCCTCTGTAGAAAAGGAGAGGTAATGTGGTACTGAGATGTGATTAACCATCGCTTGGAATTTTTCTATATCAAGGTCCTTTGGTACATTTGCGACATGTAGGGCTTGTTCTAGGATTTCCCTATGCACTGTGGATATTTTAAGCAACTCAAAAATGGAAATTTTAGCAGAGGTTCATTGCAATTGGTCAACCAAGTCATACTTTGCTGCAAGAATAGTAACCATGTGTTTTGCTGCTAGTTTGGGGATAGTAACAATAGGAAACTTGGACGTTGATGCCGATTTTGGTAAGGAATTGGGTCCTTTGATCGTGAGTTGTGCTTGGCTCTGAGTCACTGCATTCGATTGGAAAGAAACACCTTTGATTGTGACCACATTAATTGATTCAATTTTAATGTCTAGCATATTGATCACGTTATCATTATTGGAGTAGGTGTAGTTGACTTCATTACCTTTTCCTTTAGATGCTTCCCCTTTCTCGTAGTTAGGGAATGATTTGTTGAATACGGTATGATCTTCATTGGTAGTGTGCCCTTCCACTTTGATCTTACCTCCTTCAATAAGGTCTTGGATAACATGTTTGAGTTTAAGACAGTTGTTAGTCTTTTGCCCTTTGTTTTTGTGAAAGACATAGTAAGAGTTGTCGTCCCACCATTTTGGTTTGAATTTTGGCTCCCATGGTTTGGAAGCTAGGATTGTGAGAACTTTGTTGTCTAATAGTGTTTTCAAAACAGTCTCGAGAGGCTCTCCCAAAGGAGTAAATGTTCTATGAGGTTTGAAAGTCCATGGCCGAACTTTGCCATTATCATTGTTTTCTTTGGGTATGGAGGTCGTTACCTTGACATCTTTGCTTTCTTGCATGTTGTTAGTTAGATTGAATATCTCAGGTTTAGGGCCAACATTGGATGTGTCTACTACGCCATCGTTGACAACATTTTTTTTTGCTTCCACCATTTAGGCTTGGAGTTGGAGTTGTTAGATTTGTTTTCACCTTGAAGAGTGATCTCCCCCTTTTTGACCATAACTTCTTTGATACAGAGGGCATTCTTGATCATCCTGTCGAAGCTAGGTGAGCCTTGCATTTGCAATGCATAGTTTAACTTAGGTACCAAGTTATTCACAAAGATTTCCATCTTCTCGAATTCGGGAATGGATCTTGAATACCGTGCAAAGATTTTCCTCTACCTTTGTAGAAAGTGGATAAAGGATTCGCCAGTCTTTTGTTTAGTGTTGCATAGGTCCATCATAGTTACGTCATGATGGATATTATAGGAGTAATGTTGGATAAATTGGTGAATTAACTCCTCAAAAGTTTTGACCTTTGGCATAAGTTTTGAGAACCATTCCATGGTGTTGCCTCCTAGACTTCCAGGAAAAAGCCGCATGAGGTATGTAGGTTCATGCATGTACTCTATGCTAAGAGCACAAAATTCTCTAACATGATCATGTGGATCAGTCTCTCTCGTATACTTGTCATATTTTGGCCTTGCCAAGTTGGGAGGGAATGGAACCATAGTGATACTCTTGTCGAAAGGAAATGGACAAATGGAGTCCACCGAGTATTTTGTTTTGGGTTTAGCCTTCTCCTATTTGAGAGTCGCAAGCTCCATTTGCATTAAGGTAAGTTGTTTGGCGAGAATAGAAATAGGAGTCGGTACCTCCTTTTCCTTTAGTTGTTCCACATCATAATCCTTGGGTAACTTTACACCAGCGGATGCTAAATGGAGAAAGTATTTCTCTTTATCCTTGTCAATCTTATTTTCCATTATCTTGTGGAACCTCTTGCTCTGTTTGAGTTTATCGTATTCTTCTTCAGTGATTTCTTCCTCACTTCTTGATTCAAATAGAGGATGTTCAAATGTGGGTTCTTCTTCTTCATCGATATCTTCACACTTTTGGTTTTTTCTATTGTCATATTCGTCAAAAGCTTCACTCCATCCACGAGTGGACCTGTCCATTTCTGGAGAGTCTAGATCGAGTAGGGAACTATGAGATGTTTCTCCTTGAAAGTGTAGTGATTTAGGAGGTACTTTTGATCCTTTAGGTGTGTACTTGTTGTGTCTTATGTTAACCATGTATC
This sequence comes from Thuja plicata, assembly GCA_018584345.1. Lineage (NCBI taxonomy): Eukaryota > Viridiplantae > Streptophyta > Pinopsida > Cupressales > Cupressaceae > Thuja > Thuja plicata. Next base: position 1,269,421 of record MU225860.1, read on the forward strand.
TGTATCTCAACTTCATCAAAGTTTCCCGGTAGTGTCAAGTAGAGTGTCAAATTGTTCAAGTGAGTGTGTCTAGGTGGAAGTATCATTTGTGTTTTGGTGGAAGTAAATGATTCCAGTGTCAAAGGGTTAGAATTCCCTAATAGTGAGCTGGGAATCAAGTTGTTGTAAAAAGCAAATAGACCACACGTATTGAGACAGATTGTAAGAGTCTGATAGGACATGCAAGGTAGACATCTGAAATATTTTTTGATACAACCACAGTGAGACCAAAAAAAGAAATAAGGACAGACTAAAGAGCCAAAAGGGGATCTGAAATAAACTATCTTCCTCTGAGAGGAAACAATGCAAGTTCTCACTGTCAAATTTTGTCAGTTTTGTCTTTGGAAGTGTGTGAAGTTTGTTTGATCAAAGATCGTGTTCTAAAAATTTGCAGTGAGTGAAAAACACATGTAGACCAAGGTTTGGATTTTGTTGCTTGTTTGAAGGTGTTATATTTTTAATGATTTTCAGTCATATCAAGCATTGTTGCATTGTTAAAGGGTGGAAAAATACATCCTTATGCCCTATTTTATAGGTAGAGGATGAAAATCCTTGCTTGTTGACTTAGGTACACACTCAAATGCTATTCAAAATAAAACCATCACCAAGCATGCAATGGCTCCAGTCATGATGCTGTATTAGCCGACTCCAAACGCAAGTGAGGGAACGATATGATGAGTGTCTTGGGGAAATTACTTTTTGTCTTGCACAAGGATTATCACCTTTTCGGGGATGAATCGGGAAGTTTATCTACAAAGTTTGTTTGTTTATGATGGGGCAATCTGTTTGAAACCATCTCCCATAGAATTGCACAAGGCAAAATTGAGGTGTATAGCCATATGAGTACTTAAATATGTGTAGTCTCACAAGCAAGATTCAAGCGGCTTTGCTCTACACATACCCAAGCATGTTCAAGGAATGATGTCAAAATTCTATGAACAAAACCGACTTTGTCTTTTGAGGCTTTGGCCTACGAGGAAGCAATTATTTATAGTGAGTTGGAAGGGTTGGTGTAAAACCTGTCCTCACTTGGGTCATTCCCGGGAGATTTTTTCCTCATTCGGTAGGCCCTCTACTGTTAAATATGCATACAAAGGATTGGCGAGCATAGGACATCTAGATTTCTTATTCCTCCGAAGAAGAAGAGCATACTCTCCTAATCCATGCCATTTTCTCCCAAAACAGAGTTAATCAAATAGTTCATTCCCTCAAGCAATGTTGTGCTCGATTAAAGATGTTACTACTTTAGGGAAAACAAAATGCTTGAAAGTAAATTTGTGTTGTTCAATTTATGCAATATTTAAATGATTTGCTTGTTCAGTTTCTGATTCCAAACTTAGACAATGAGTTTGTTTAATTTAGCCCACAATGTTAGATGCTTTGAATTTTTCAATTTCTGATTCCAAATGAATTAAACGATGTGCTTGTTCATTTATCCCACAAATTTAGTGCTTTGAGTTATTCAATTTATGATTCCAAATGAATTAAATGATGTGAGTTTGCTTGTTCATTTACCCCCTAGATTCCTTCACAAGTGTTCAAAACAATGTCTGATTTTCTAATTTTCCTTTAAAAGGAAAAGAGCATAGTAATCTAGTTGTTTTAAGACATGTTTGAGAAAATGGTATTTAAGTGTGAAAACTTTTGAAAAAGGGGTTAGTATGTGAAATCATTTGAAAACCCTGCGACCACACATATTAGTATTATCGTCTTCCATCTCCTTATCTGACACCTGTAAGCACTTAGCTAGGCTATCAAAAATAGGATCACAATCACGAAAAAAACCACGTTAGCAAGTTAGAAATCAAAATTGTCAATGACAAAACTCTGTAATTTTTCCCACTAGACTCCAAATGATATTTCAGAGACCCAAAATGATAAACACCAGAAATGATAAAAATTTGACCCCAAATGATACTTGTTACCCCAAACGATAAGCCTTTTACGCGAAACGATAACATGTACCAAAAATGAAAAATAAGCTACCAGAAATGATTTTAAGGCCAAATTTTACCTTCCAAAAATGCAACGAAAAACGATATTAAAACTCCTAGAAATGATAAATGATTGACTAGAAATGATAAGTTGCTCCCGAAAATGATAAAAGATTTACCGAAAATGATAAGTTGCTCCCAGAAACAATAAACTGCCTGCAAAGTTTGAAAATGTCAAGGGCAGAGAGCATAATTTTGTGAAATTTTAAGCAATCTTGCCCCATGGTGGGTGCCAGAGATGTGTGTGTGATTTTTGTGCCTGTTAAAAGAGACACAACACTTTAATAGATCATTGCATTAGTGAAAACAAGGGGTTAGCAAACATAGCAATCACCAAAATTGATCTATTGCTTCCTATCTAGGAGTATGAAAAATGACATAATAGCCCTCAGATTATGCATATTCTAGTGACAAA
>MU225860.1:1271918-1285757 GCA_018584345.1 Thuja plicata
ATAGCAATCACCAAAATTGATCTATTGCTTCCTATCTAGGAGTATGAAAAATGACATAATAGCCCTCAGATTATGCATATTCTAGTGACAAATACAACCTAAGAATGGAAGATTCAAATGAAAAGTATAAAGCCTAAATATGATCAAAATCATAATAAATATGCTTAAGAAACATGCATCCTAGCTCTAGAAATGAAGATTCTAACAATACAAGATATCAAAACTATGATGCAATATAAATCTATATGAAAATGAGTAGCATAACAATGCATTCAACTCTTCAAAATTAGGAGCATTACAACAATCTATTTCAAAAATCAAGGGCCATTTGAGCTCAAAATCCATCTTATTTATAGAAGAAATGGAGGAAGGGGAGAAGACTCTAGAAGAGTTGCCATTAATGAGGGTGTAAGACTCATTAATGAGGAGTGTGGAAGAGAATGTGTAAGAGCCATTAATGCTTCATTTATGAAAGCATTAATGAGGTATGGGCAAGGGTTTAAGAAGCATGGGTGAGGGTTTAAGGTCAAGCTTGATAACTTTGACTTTAGGGGGAGGGTTGAATTCCTAATCATAGATTTAGGAATGTGACAAGCTTAAGGGTAGATTAGGATTAGGTTTAAGGCTTAAGGGATGTGATTAAGGAGATAGAGATGGGAGGAGAGAGAATGAGTGGAGGGGGGATTAGCTAATTAGGGTTAATTGGCTAATTAAGAAGAATTAGCATGTGAGAAGGGGTTGGGATGAGTTTGAACTCATGGATTGGCATTTTGAGATTGGTTAGGTTAGAGGGAATATTAATGAAATGAATTGTTGTAATAACATATTCACTCAATAATAGGAATTTAATTAATCATCTAAGCTTTTGATTGCTTTGTAATAATTAATTAGGACTATAGCCAAATTGAATCAATTAGGGCTAGGGGATTGATTTTGCAAGTGATGAGGTATAATTAGGATTTCATTAATTCCTTTTAAATTAATTACCTTAGCTAGGTATTGATTTTAATTGAATTGATTTGATTGGATTGGCTAAAGTGATTAATGTAAATTAGTGATTAGATCACTTAGGAGATTAAATCTAATTCGAATGAATTATGCCAGCCGATTGAAGAGTTGTCTGGGCATAATTGGGGGTATGATCACACTTAGGGAAAATAAGGTCTATGGTCAGAGCAGACAAAATCTAGGTGGTTACAATTGTGATGAACTTTATTGGAAATTTTTAAGCAAAGCAAGTTTCTATCAGTCTCTTCAATGGTTATTGTTACTTCTATATCTGTATTTTGGACAATGAGTTCAGAAAGTTGATTTAACCTTCACATTTGGGTAGTGTGCTTGGGCAGTGAGCCTCTTGTTTCTCTTGACTCCTAATAGGGTATGTCCTTTAATAGGGACTATGTACTCTATGTAATAATCATCTCCTAACAGGGCTAAATTTCCTAACAGGAATACAATACTTTCAGTGCATTATTTGTGGGTGCTAATTCCCACCGAGATTTTTGCCTTAACAGGGTTTCCTCGACAATAATTTCTTATGTTATGGTGTTACATTTGATGTGTTTATATTTTCATTGAGTAATTGGTTTATAAAGTTTAAATTTTAATTTATTTGGCTCACAACTGATCCCCCCCTCTCGATTGTGTTGGTGGACTATTATTTCTAACAATGATGCATACCTTTATGGAAGACTACGTTGATGGCATATTAGAAAAATAATTCACTAGAGAAAATCATCTTGAAATTTTGGATAAGATATTCATATGACTAGAGAAATTCTTGGTGCGGTTGAATCTTAAGAAATGTGCTTTTGGTGTTACTTTAGGAAAGCTCTTAGGATACATTATCTCAGCTAGAGGAATTGAAGTGGATCCAAAAAAGGTAAAAGTTATCATGGAAATGGGAGATCCCAAAATAATTTATGCAGGAGCATCTTAGGTCCATGGTAATCTTTCATCATCTAAATACATTTGTTTACTGGCGAACCTTTGTTACCAAGTTTGGTGTTTATTTTTTGTTCTTGGTCACCGGTTGGGTGATTGTATCAATGGAGTTCTTTGGATCTTTAGTGGTTGTGGTCATGATATGGTTTTCATTGGATCATTAGGAAGATTTTCCTATGATCTCACTCATTTTGAGTTACTGCGCTTGAGTTATGATGGATTCTATTACTGGGTTTGAGAAGAAGCTTCTGGTTCCAAGCAGTTTTTTGGGATTTTGTGATCAATCGAGCTGTGGAGGTGTTTGGAAGGAGCGATGAAAAGGGTTTGTTCATTGCAGTTCATGGAGTTGAATTCTATGATATTTCTTATCGAGGTGGTGTGGTTTGAGAGATCATCTTGATTCTCTTTCAATTTGTTGTTGTTCCTCATGATACTGGTTCAATGAGTTTACCGGTTGATTGTTGGAGGTTGTGATCGGTGTTTCCGACTGTTGGAGTTGAATGGCATGATTTTATGGAAGGATATATATGTGGCCAACTTGTTTGTTGGATTGATCCTTGTGAAATAATTAAATGTGGTATTTAATTGGGGATTTAGACCGACTTGGTCTAATACGTTTGTCTTGGGTTATGTGATAGTTTGTTGAGGCCGACCTGTTGGTGTCTTTTCATAAATGTAACGTGTTGTAATGTGTAGGGAATCTGGGGGAAATATCTTAGAAGAAAGTAACATCCAAAGGGATGATAGTTTTGAGATGTAGTAGATCGGAATGTAGGTTATGAGTTGAGTTTCTTTGTATGTGGTCATAATCGGGAAGGCCTTACAACCCGACATGTATGAAGAAATTATGATGAATAAAGTTGTTGTTTGGGTACAAATCTTGTTGTTTACCATTGTGTTGACTCTTTTTGTAAGGATTTGGACATATCCTATGGGGATTCTCCTACCTTGACTACGTCAAACATCAATCAACTAAGATCATTACAAGGAAGATTACAATTAGTCAAAAGATTCATAGCCCATTAAGCAAAAAGCTGTCACATTCACACAATTATTACACAAGGATAATTATTTCAAATGGGATGAGAAATGTGACGAGGCATTCAATCAATTAAAATAATATCTCATGAATCCACCCATTTTTACGGCTCTGATAGAAGGAAAATAATTTTTATTATACATCTTAGCTATGGAATATTCATTAGGAGATCTTTTAGCATAGAAAGATTCAAATAGAAAGGAAAGATTTATCTACTACATCAGCCAAACCTTAGTGAAATATGAGCTCAATTAAACATTCATAGAAAGAGCTTGTTTAACGGTTGTATTTGCATCACAAAAGCTAAGACATTACATGCTTATATTCTTAGTAAGAGAGCTCTTATAGTAAGATTAACAAAATGGGTGGTGATATTGAGTGAGATTGAAATTGAATATGTGGATAGAAGAGCCATTAAAGGATAATTCATTAAAGACCAATTAACTAAAGCACCAATATCAAATGATAGATAAATGCAGATTGAATTTTCTGATGCAGATATCCTTACTATGAAAACACCATCTTGGAAACTCTATTTTGATGGATCATACACTTAGCATGGCTCAAGGGCAATAATTTTTCTCATTACACCTCAAGGTTATACATTTCCAAAATATTACAAGCTCAATTTTCCTTGCACAAACAACATAGATGAGTATGAAGCATTGATGATTGGTATAAAAATGTCTCTTGAATGGAAAATCATAGAATTAAAAGTCTATGGAGATTCTTAGTTATTTTCTTCACATTACTTTTGAATAGATTCCTAGAGAAAAAATAGAGCTTTTGATGCAATGATGACCTTAGCCTCTGTTACTCCAAATGAGGTTTGAAGGTTGTCATTAGTAATAATGCATTCAAATACCCAGTTAGTAACAAATCACCACAAACAGACTAGTCGGTATGATCACCGTTAACTGAGTGCACTGATCACGCACAGAGTTAACCGAGTGTAGTGATCACCGAGAAGACAAACTTACCGAGCATTCGTGTGCACTGAGCACACAGTTTACACTAAGATACACAAGGAACACCAATCACTAAGAGATAGTATTTACCAAGTAAACCAACATTCATATAAAAGTTTGAATTCGCACATCAATCTAGGTAACAAATTTTTGTCGAGCTGGATAACAGTTTACAATGATCAGGAGAACATTGATTACATATGCATGCATTAATTGTTTATATCTCCTCTGTATAGATGATCAAGGTAAATTATGTACCAAGTTGATCTTAGGTTTTCTAAGATATTGTAAAACCCTAATTAGGTTGAGAGGTTTTATATATGTAATGTTAAGATGTTATTTTATAATGTATGATGATAAAGTAATAATCAAGTAGCCGCCATACTACAAACATCAGAGATCAGACAAGGGTTTTAGGAAAGGACTACATTGCAACATTTAGTTTCCAGAATAGAGGCCATGCTACAAGCAATATAGAAGGTATTATCATTCATATTAAGGTGATAAATTTATTGCACTTAAAGGATCTGTATCCACAATATAGAGATTGTAATTTATTCAGATCACACAACTTTGTTACTCTCTGACAATTGTAACAATCCTAAAATTTCCTAACAGAGTAGACTTAACCATCTTTATATAAATCTCTTAACAGAGTGCACACATACATTATGTTGCTAAATCCTCACATGAGGTAGATCTAATCGATCTTATTGTTATTCCTAACCGGTTAAGGTCACCAAAAGTTATCAATCTTTGTAAGCTCTAACAGGCTACTTTATTACTCCATTAGTGAAGCTTTGTGGGTCTCATCCCCACCACAGTTTTTACCTTCTAATAGGGGTTTTCTGCGATATCAAAATACTAGTATCATGTGTACTTAAGTTTCATGTATGTTTTATTATTTACATTACATGCATTTACATTTCAGCAGTGACATTACATGTTTGGTGAATGCAATCCACTCAATCGGTTATAATAGTATATTTGGTTACAAAGATTTGTTTGAAATTTTTTAAGGGTACTGATTCACCCCTCCCCTCTCAGTACACACCTTTCTATTATTCCAAAAATTGGTATTAGAGATAGTTCTCTTGTTTAGAAAGTTTAATAACTGAAGATAAAATATCTTACAATGGAAAGGTATACGCTTGATAAAACTATTGAAAATCAGAAGTTACAATTGCATATCTACATCGAACAATACAAAGAAGCCAAGGAGAAACTCAGGGAGATGTTGATTAAGAGAAAGGATATGGCACTTCATTGTCATGAGACTAATATCAGGAAGAAGAGAATTATGACCCATTTGATACATCTCGATCTGAATCTAGTAGCATATATGATGCATCTAAAGGAATCATATCAAAACTATCCGAGAGCAATCAAAAACTTACTAAACAAGTGAAATCACTACAGATTGGTCAAGATACACAAATGGTTAGAATGGTTGATGTATTGAATGATTAATTTTTTTTGAACAAGATAGAAACACGGATGTTGATGATAGAAGGAAAATGATTGAAAAGTTACAAGAAAAAGAATCTGAGATAATGAGACTTACTGAACATTACTTTGAGATCACCAATAAAGTGGTTGCTATGATTCATGAGGCCAACCGAGTGAATATTGAGATTGCTAGAAAACTAGAAGATATTTGTGTATTTAAAGAAGAGAATGAAAAACTCAGAAATGAATTAAGATTCTACAACAACATAATTAGGTGATTAAGAGATCTAAAGACAGTACTAAGAGAATGTATGCATTTCTAAACAATTAAAGAAGACCGAACAACAATACCGAACTAGGGTATACCAAGAAAGGAGAATCATCAAATCAAGCTGAATAGAAGAATGTCTACACAAATCCTAAGCCTAAGAAACCCTCTTTCCATTGCTATGAAAAACCAGGCCACACATCAAATGTTTGCAGTAGCAAAGCAAAAGGTATTTCTAGAAACTCTCCTAAATTTAATAGAAATTGCTATAACTGTAATAAGAATGGACATCAAACACATGAATGCAGAGCTAAGCTGAACAAACCACAGAAAAAACCCTACATGGATAAATATTGTTAAAATTGCAACATGTATGGTCACACATCACAAGCATGCAGGGTTAATATGAAGCAAATCTGGAAACCTAAAGGAGAAGAAAAGGTAAATCAACTGAGAATACAAGGTAATGCTTATGCTTGGGATTATAGCACTTGTTCTAGTTGCACAACATGTGGTAAATATGGACATATAATAGAAAATTGTATGAGACAATGGAGAACTAAGTCTAGGAATTGGTTAAACTCTGGTATGATATGCTCACACTATTAGAAGGTTGGTCACTTAAGCAGAGATTATGCAGACCAATTAAATACTTATGTAAATGAGAATACAATTGAAGAAATCGTGAGGATCAAAAATCAAATGTGGAGGAGAGCATCAAATGATAATGCTGGAACAAGCACAACAGTCGCTGACACCTCATCTGATGGATTAGGTGATTCCACCACCTCCACCTAAGCAATACAAGCAGGTATGGAACTATGTTTTTCAAAGCTATATCTTACATCAGTTCCTATATTCATTGTACAATTGGCAAGTTGGCATGAAATAAGATGCACTATGGTATTATATTTTTTATTACTTTGATCTAGTTGTGTTAAATTTGTACCAAGTTAGTAATGCCAGTCGGTGAACATGTGAGAGACAACCAAGTTTCTAAGGCAACCGAGCATTTGTTATACTCACCAAGCTGAAGTAGTGTTAGTATTGATCGAGTGAATTATTTGTCTACCGAGTGGTTGGTGATGGGCATTTATTGCACCGACTAAAATTATTTGGTATAAATTTGAGGGAGGTAAACTCATTTGTTCACACAACGATCGCAAAGAAGAGTAGAGATATTGAGAGCGACTTCACAACATAGCACTTTGAAGGATTTTGTAGAGATTTTGAGCACATTTTGAGTAGTTAAAGGTTAGAACAATACACATTTTCACTTACTGAGTTATTTGAGTTCTTTCATGGAAGCCCTAATTCGAAATCAATGGCATCCTCATCATGAACCATGAAGGCAAAGATGGATACAAACAAAAAGGTGATTCTTGTTAAGAATACTACATGCACTAAACCCCATTACAAGATACATCCATAGGTTGTAGCTCAACCCGATGATAAAGGCGTGTTCTCCGCGATACCGCCTAGGGTTCTACTAGTTCATGATGTGAGAGCTTACATTCACTGCACGATTAGTGAGATAGGGGATTTTGAACTAATATGGACATATTAAAGTCACTTTGCATAGATGGTAAACTGAAAGATAATCATAAACATCTGGAAGTCAAAGGGTTAACCAATGCCCTACATTTCCCAAAGGAGTTCAAAACTGAATGGATCTACATTGTATTGAGTCGAGTTCATGATGGAAAGATTTGGCTAGATGAACCAAAGAAGATAAGAAAAGACGTGATACATGCAATAACCAGGTATCCTACATCAGATAAATCAAAATCCCTTAGGCACCTTCCCAGAACTGAGATTGATAAGTTAACAGAAACTGAGTGGGATGGTAGAGGTCTACGGATCAACATCATTGGTGATCTTGGACTTAGGTTTGGTGTGTATGTTATTGCATACAAGATCTTCTAGTAGAGCAGACCTAACAACGTTGCATGTGGAGCTGTTGATATTGCATACAAGATTGTGAAGAAGGGTTTACAACTTGACCTAGCCAAGCTGTTGCAGAGGCAACTTGAAGAAAATATGAGAACAATCCGATCAGCACAATCAAACACTTGTAAGTTTGGTTCTCTACTACTATGTACATTTTTCTATCTGCAAAAATTTTTCCCCTCCATCGGTAATGTGAAATGGAAGACAAACCGACCGATTACACTGCAAATCAGTGACTTCATTTCAAGTCTAGGGACAAACTTTGAATCCATAATGAATGAATATTTTGCAAATTTCAAAGCAAGAATGGAGAAGAGAACAAGAATACCAATTTAGTTGGTAGAGAAATATAAGGATGAAATCTAATTTTTAGTTGACATAGACACTACTCTCATCAAGGAAATACAACCGAGGACAACATGGCTAGCTCTGATGGACTATGAACTTGATATTGATTTAGCTTATGAAGCTATAGAAAATTTACTCAACTAACCAGTTGACAAATATGCCATGAGATTTGGAACATATGACGAAGCTAAGACCCGAATATGAATTGGAATACAAGTTGAAAAGATGGGTAGGAAGAAGCATAAGATTGCAAAGACATTAAAAATAAAATTTGCTATCACTGATGAAGAATTGGACAAATCAATTGATGATACCGAGGAGAAAACTACAGTCGGTGAAGATGAAAAACAAGAACAAGATGCTAATGCCATTGAGTCTAATGAAGCACAAGAAGAGGTAGCTAAGGCCAAAAATGGAAAAGGCATAAAGACCGAGTGTCCAGCAAGGACGAGATCAAGATCGGTGATAGCAGATTCACCACCTCTGAAGAAAGGAGTTGCAAAGATTACAAGGCCATCACCAAAATACACTTATCAGATAAGGAAACCAAAGACTATTGCACCGAGACAAATAAATAAGTATGTAAGGAATAAAGATGATAAGGATGATTCTGATGATAATACTGATCAATTTAAGGTTGTGCAAAAAAAATACCAAAGACTATTGATGAAATTGCAAAAGCAATTAGAAAAACCAGAAGGTTAGGACATCCTAAGATACGTGCTTATGCAGATCTAACTACCAAGAATCAGAATAAACTTGAAGAAGCTATCATAGGTATGATTATTACTTTCAAGAAGGTCCCTGTTGAATTTTCTACTTACATTCCAAAAGAATTATATGATAAAATATCAGCCCGATGGACTTATGCACTTAACATTGAGAAATAGATGAGAGAGGCAATTCTCAGTCTACTTAAGGCTCAAAATGGAACAAATTGATGATATAATGCAAAAATATGCAAATAAATTCCCCAAGAAAGCACAAACACTGAATATCCTTCAAGGGAATTTGAAGGAAGTTTATGAAGAGAGCACCAAGATTTGGAAAAATCTGTTGAATCCAACCGAGGAAATTGAGGACATTGCATCTACAGTCTATACCGAGGGACATCGACTGAGAGTAGAGACAATAAATATTGATGATGCAACTATTGACTAATCTAGGTAATGCAGAGATCACAATAGAAGATATAACCGAAGGTGATCCTGATGACAAGGCAAAGGAAGATGAAATGATAATTGGAGCCACCACCTTAGATGACCAAGATACAATAAAGGTCACCCAAGAAATGGTACCAGGTAATCTTCCATACAAGCTATTGATATAGAAAGTGAAGCATAAAAGAAGACACCAAAGTAGGTCATAGATACAAATGAAGATAAGGGTGAAGAAAAAGGTAAAGAGACCAAGCATAGTGGAGCAACAACACAAGGTGGTGCACCTCAAGATACCATTGATGCGGAAGAAAAAGGTGAAGGTATAATAGAAGTGATGGTAGACACTCCTACCACTAACACTAGGTCAGCTACTGAGGCACTTTCACAAGGCATCACACCTACCGAGCCATCAAAGCAAGACACCAAGCAAAATGCTCAATTATCTCTAACTTTATCTCCTACATCAAGTGTGCAAGGGAAGAAGAAGAAGAAGAAAGGGAGAAAGGATGCAATTGCATTAGATGAAATCATAGAAATCTCTAACTATGATCCAAGGACACTTGATCCTGAAAAACTTAGGAAATATGGAGAGCTATGCACCCGGAAAGCAGCACAAGACAAGCTGAGGCAAGAACATAAAAATGCATAGGTACTAGAGGTTTCACAGGAGATTCTGCAACAAGCTGTTCCTAACATGAAAATCAATGACTCAGCCCCCATGATTGATCAACTTTCACTACTCACCAAGGCAATAAATGGTCTAGACATTGATGTTGAGCATAAGTTAGAAGAGAGAGAAGAAAAGAATATTCAGTACAAGTGATGACATGTAACTGATTGAATGCTTGATAATGTTAAGTTGAAGATAGTGCAAGGAATTAAATCAATTAATGCATTGTATTGTCATTGATTTCAACTTGATATCATTTGTACGGTCATATACATAATGCCAAATACTTTAGAGAATCAAAGGAACAAAGGTTATGCTTTTAGCAATGCATAAAAGTCAAGTATTCACTAAGTGACAAACAACACCGACAGAGTGCACACCAACAGAAAGAGAAAAGAAGAGTAGTCATAGTGATACCTAATGATCAGAAGTGTAGTATTTCCCAATGAAGCAAAACCACAGGATGCCTGATGAGCAAAGTCAGAAGGTTGCCCGATGAGTAAAATTCCAATGATGCCCGACGGAAGGAGATCACAAAGCTAACTGGAGTCTCACTAACGGAACTATCAGTTGTTACCAACGACTAACTGTAGTAGTGACTGACAGAATAGGGAGTTCAAAAAATGAAAAAATATCTAGCTGGTAGAGCTAAAGATAGACTTAACTGGTTGTCTACTTTGTTTTATTTGACCAGAGATAAGTGATTGATTTAAAGATGATTTGTACAGTTGGCAAGAAGATATCTACGAGACAAATCAAGAGATATGATTTAAATCTAATTTTCTGGATTGTTTATCACACCTAGAATCAAGAATCAAGAATCAAGAAATAATGAATATAATGTCTGTATAAGAGATAAGATTAATTTATTTATGAATGGGATTAAGGGGAGTGAATAAAAAGAGGATGCTGAAGAGAAACCGATGAAGAAGAAATTCATGCAGTGTTGATCAAACAAGCTGAAGAAGAGCTAAGGAATTCTACAGACACTGACGAACAGTGAGCACAGCATCACAAAGTAGAAAGTGTGGAGAACAAGGGTTGAATTAATACATTCATCAGAGAGGTAATGTACTTAAATAGATATGAAAATCTGCAAATCAAAGTTGCAATATGAACATGTCATAGTGTTTTAGTTTAATCATTGAAGCATCAAGTCTCTTAACCAAGCAAGACTTAACAATCTTCTATATATTGAGGTACATCTCAAGGAGTGCCAAAAAGGTTGATTCATGAAAGTAGCATTGGAATTTCCCAATACTTATTGACAGTCTAAGAAGGAGGCTGATTCAAGGATGTTAGAATTAAATGCCTGATACTAAGTGACAACCTCTATGTATAAAATCCTCTAATAAGGTCGCATTTAACAGTGTGTTTGTAACCTTTAACAGGGTTGGCTCCTAACAGGGTTCACTTCAGAAGAGTGAAAATTTGGGGTACTGGTCCCAATGGTTTTTTTCCTTAACAAGGTTTCCACATTAAAAATTCATGTGTTATGTGTGTATGATTCATTTCTTTACTATTTTGTATCTTACATAGCTAACTCTGGATTGATCGGTATACTCTGCTTATTTACTGAGTTTTGGTAAATAGTTATACTGCTTATCGGTAATCAAGAAAGAATAAGGATTGACAGAGAAAACTGAAAGATAATTAATCATTATTAGTATTTCATGGCACACATCTTGTAGGGACATAATAATCTGAGATTTATAGATTGGTGGTTAAGTTTGAAGGATAAATTATTGAGGCCACTGATTCACCCCCCCCTCTCAATTATTACTAACAATTGGTATCAGAGCTTGTGTGCTTAGAAAGGAAGGTTTCAAGACCTAAGTCAAGATCACAAGATGAACAGATGAGATGTGCCCAATTTGAACAAAGACAACTTTGCTTCATGGAAAATCAGGATAAGACTCCACTTATCATGTATTGGTAATGATGTTACTCAATTCCTAGATACTGAATATGTGTTTCCCATAGGAGTATTGACAGTAGATCAATTGAGAGAGAAGCATGAACACAACTGCATGGTCATAGAGATTTCTTCCTCACTCTCTGATGCTGAATTTGAAGATGTCAAAGATTTCAAAACTGCAAAGAAGATGTCGGCCAAACTGAAGCTTGTACATGGAGGTGATACAAATGTTTTGAGAGCCAAGGCATGAAGCCTTAGAGGAAAGTTTGATGATCTCAGGATGAAAGAAGGAGAAAACATCAAGCATTACAACACAAGAATCAAAGAAGTAGTGAACGTTATATGATGAGTTGGAGGTACACTTGAAGAGGAGATAGTGGTAAGTAAAATCTTAAGAATCTTACTACCTATATATGCTATTAGAGTTTCTGCCATTCAAGAAATGAGAGCAGTAGCAAAAAATACAGTTACTCTTGATAGTTTAATTGGTAGACTGATTTTATTTGAGATGAATAACTTTGATAATAGTGTCTTACCAAACTTAGAGTCTGCATTTAAGTCTTCTAGGAGAATAAGCAAAACAAGTCATAGACACACATCTAGAAGAGATAGTGAAAGTGAAAGTGAAAGTGAAGAAGAAGATCTAGATGAAATAGAAGGACTTATGGATAGAAGAATGCAGAGAGGCAAAGGTAAATACAAAGGCAAGTTACCACTTGTATGCTTTAATTGTAAAGAGACTGGACACTTTTCTCCAAGATGTCCTAATAGAAGAAAAGATGACAGAGTTAATGATAGATCTTTTGAGAAGAAATCTGACAGAGGTGATAACAAGGATTACAAAAGTTACCGACAATCAGAAATAAGAGATACCCAAGACTACAAGGACACAGGCAAGAAAGTTAACTACTTAGCTACTTGCAAAGATGAAGATACTGACACTGAACCTGATGAAGACATCGAGATGGTGTTTGTGGTTGTGAAAGATGATTCAGATGAAGATGAAAGGTATGTAGAAACTGCACTCATAGCTAAGGTTAGCAAGAATGACATCTGGATTATAGATAGTGGCTACACTCACCACATGACCAGTGACAAAGAAAATTTTAACACTTTTGAGTATTATAATGGTGGTACGGTAAGAATGGGTAATGACACACCTTGTCCAGTTGAAGGTAAAGGAACTATAATGTTGAATAACCTGATTAAATATGAAACTTCTTATTGGGTAAAAGGATTGAATTATAATTTGTTGAGTGTTTCTCAGCTGAATAAATTAGGTCACACAGTAGCATTTGAGAATAAGAAGGCAAAGATCTTCAATGAATTAGGAAGATTGATTGGTACCGGTGAATAGACAAAAGGTAACTTATTCTATCTGGATGATACTAACACCACTTGCTTAATGGCTAGAAACAAAGACATATGGTTGTGGCACAAAATATTGTGTCATATGAATTTTGACAAAATGATGAAAATAAGAAGAAGGAGAAATGTAAGAGGCTTACCGATGATGACAAAGCCCGACAACATCATGTGCAAAAATTGTCAAAAAGGTAAAATGAGAAATTTTAGTTTCAAAAGTAAAACCCATACATCTGATGATATTCTAGAATTAGTCCATACTGATCTATGTGGACCAATGAGGACAAAGAGTTATTATGGAGATATATATTTTATTCTCTTTGTTGATGATTACTCCAGAATGATGACAATTATGTTTCTAAAAGATAAATCTGAAGCATTCAAGATGTTTAAATGGTATAAGGCTATGGTAGAAAAACAAAGTGGTAAGGATTTGAAATGCTTGAGATTAGAAAGAGGAGGAGAGTTTATATCAGATGGATTCACTAATTTCTGTAATGAGCATGGTATAAAAAGATAGGTTTCTGCACCAAGAACACCACAACAAAATGGGATTGTTGAGAGAAGGAACAGATCCATAGTTGATTGTGCTAGAACACTGATGATAGACAAAGGCATCACCCAAATATTCTAGAGGGAAGCTGTCAGTACTGCTGTCTACACATTAAACATAGTACAATTGAAGAAGGACACAAAGAAGACACCCTATGAGCTATGGTATGGTAAAACACCCAATGTAAGTTACTTCAAAATCTTTGGT
>MU225860.1:1295152-1313901 GCA_018584345.1 Thuja plicata
CATACTTTAGGAAAGAGAGTCCTAAGTTCGATGGAGAAAACTATCTTGACTGGAAGAACAAAATGATAACACATCTTCAATGCATTGGATTTGAGATCTATGAGATTGCCACTCAAGAAATTGAAGTTCCCACCTTGAAAGACCTTGCAGAAGAAGACTCTATAGTCAGACAAAAGGAAGTATTCACTCACAATGCAATCGCCAAAGAAGCCCTAATCAGTGCCCTATCTGACAGTGAATTTTATGAAATCAAGAAGGTAGATAAAGCATAGTCTATTTGGAAATACTTAGAAGATATGTTTGAAGGAGACATCCAAGAAAATAATGCATGCAGAAAGACATGGAAGAAAAGGTACAACAACTTAGAGATGCTACCTGAAGAAAACATCAGAGCCTACAATTAAATAATTAATGAAGCAGTTTCAGGTATCAGGAACAATGGTGGACAAATTTCAGAGGAAGATATAATGGACAAACTAATGACCACATTAACAACAGACTATGAGAGCAAGATCAATATATTAGATGAGACTATGCAATTTTCAAAAGACTTCAAGAGAGAGACTTTGATCAACAAGATATCTGCATTTGAGATATCAAGGTTGAAGACACAACCCAAAAGTGAGACAACTTTCAAAGCTTCAGTCCACAACAAGAAATCCATAAGTAGCTCTAATAATAATGAAGAAGTGGATACAAAACTAGAAGAAATCATTGCTATGATAGCTAAGAAAGAAAGGAAAGGTAAAGGGAAATATCAAGGACAACTGCCATTCAAATGTTTTTCATGCAACAAAGTTGGTCACTTTGCATCCAAGTGTCCCACAAGAGTCAAGAAGTTCAGATCAGATTACAAGCCCAAGTACACTAAGGAATGTTATCATGCTGAAGATGGTGTAACTGATGATGATTCAGGAGAAGATGAAATTGGTTTTTTTTCTATTAAAGACATTGAAAAGATGCTTGAATAAATGGACAAAGAAGATGAAGAAAAAACACAAGAGTTAGCAATAGTTTCAAAAGTTGACATCAGAACTAACTGGATCATTGACAACAAATGTTCACACCACATGACAGGAGACAAAGATAGAATTGTACATTTGGAAAAATACAAAGGTGGCATGGTCATATTTGGAGATAACACTCCCAAACCTATCATAGGTAGAGGTTCCATCACCCTAGATGGAAAGAACAAGACATATGATGTTCTCTATGTTGATGGTTTGCATCATAACTTACTAAGTGTTGGATAGTTGCTTGATAAAGGATATCAATTGGAATTCAAAAACAACTAGTGCATCATTAAAAACAAAGAAGGAGACATGATTGCATCAGGATCAAAAACCAAAGGTAATGTTTTTTAGCTCAATCCAGAAGTAAGTTGTTTTTTTGCAAAAGTAGTTGACAGTTGGCTATGGCACAAGAGACTTTGTCATATCAATTTTGACAACATAGTCAAGATAAGTAATGTAAAGGCAGTAAGAGACCTACCAAGTATTGCAAGACCAATTGAAACCATGTGCGGGGAATGTGTGATGGGGAAACATGTGAGGACCTCATTCAGGAGCAAACAAGACTCTACAGAAAACAAATTAGATCTGATACATACAGACCTATGTGGACCTACTCAAACAAGATCATACTACAGAGAAAGGTATTTTATTTTGTTTGTTGATGATTTCTCAAGGATGATGTGGGTTGCGTTCTTAAAAGAAAAATCTGAAGCTTTTGATAAATTCAAAGTATTCAAAGCTAAGGTTGAGAATGAATCTGGATTGAAGATAAAATGTTTGAGATCTGATAGAGGAGGAGAATTCACCTCTGACCAGTTTTATGACTACTATGAAGAACATGGAATCAAAAGATAGTTAAGTGCACCTAGAACCCCTCAGCAGAATGGGATAGTAGAAAGGAGGAACAAGATAATACTTGACACAATGCGCACTATCATGATTGAAGGAAAGGTTGCCCATACCTACTGGAGAGATGTGGTCAACACAACAGTTTATACTATCAATAGAATACAATTGAGGCCAGGCGCAGACAAGACCCCTTATGAAATTTGGTTTGGTAATGTACTTACTGTAAAATACTTCAGAATCTTTGGAAGCAAGTGCTACATCAAGAGGAATGAAAACATTGGCAAGTTTGATGCTAGAAGCGATGAAGACATTTTTCTTGGTTACTCTACCAAAAGCAAAGCCTATAGATGCTTTAATCTAAGACTGAAGAAGATCATTGAAAGTACTCATGTAAAGATTGATGAGAATTTTATGATTCAAGAAAGATAATATGAATGTGCTCCTATGATTGAAGAAGAACCCTGACCCATCAGTAAGGACACATTTATTGAAGAAATTTTTGACTATATGATATTTCATGTAACAATCCTGAACCAAGTGAAGAAGAATCATAGATTACAGATGAGAATGTCACTCTTAAGAATTCAAGATACACATCCAAATACCACTCTAAGGAAGATATCATTGGAGATCAGAGCGCAAAAGTCTTGACAAGATCTAGAGCAAAATGTTCAACCGCTGAAGAAGAGGTATGCTTACTTTCACAGATTGAACCCTTAAGTGTTGAAGATGCATGCAAAGATTCAGATTGGAAAAGTGCTATGCAAGAAGAATTAGATCAAATAATCAAGAAAAAAACATGGGAACTGGTCCTTAGATCTCATGATAAGAACGTGATTGGAACAAAGTGGATATTCAGGAACAAAATGAATGAAGAAGGCACAATGATAAGGAACAAGGCAAGATTAATGTGTAAAGGATACACGCAGAGAGAAGGTATTGATTACACTGATACATTTTCCCCTGTGAGCAGACTTGAAGCTATCAAGTTGTTTGTGGCCTATGCAAAATTCAAGAACTTAGAGGTATATCAAATGGATGTCAAATCAGATTTTCTAAACGGTGACTTGAAGGAAGAAGTCTACATAGAGCAGCCTAAAGGATTCAAACTTTCAGATAAACTAGACATGGTATGCAGACTAAAGAAAGCACTTTATGGACTTAAACAGGCCCCAAGAGCATGGTATGAGAGACTTGATGGTTACTTAACTAAGATAGGATTCAGAAAAGGAGCAGCTGACTGTAATTTATTCATAAGAGAGACAGATGAAGGACTACTACTCATTGCTATTTTTTTTATGACATTATCTTTGGAAGTAATGACAAACTAAGTGCAGAATTCACCAAGGAGATGAAAAGTGAATTTGAAATGAGCATGATTGGACCTATCAAATACTTTCTTTGATTGAATGTAATACAAATTGACAAAGGCATATTTATAAATCAATCTAAGTATGTGAAGGAGATATTGAAGACTTTCAAGATGGAAGATTGCAAACCAGTATGCACCCCCATGATAACAAGAAGAAAGCTTTCTAAAGATGATGATTCCACAGTAGTAGACAAGACCCTATACAAGTCTATGATTGGAAAAATCATATATCTCATTCAATATAGACCTGACATTTCTAATGCAGTTGGCATTGTTGGAAGATTTGCATTTGAACCCAAGAAAAATCATCTAATGGCAATAAAAAGAATATTCAGATATTTAAAAGGAACTATAGACTATGGTTTGTGGTATCCTAACTCAGAGAATATACAACTTCATGTGTATACAAACGCAGATTGGGTAGGTTGTGTTGATGATAGAAAGAGCACATTAGGAGGAGCAGTATTTATTGTAGACAGGTTAGTCACTTGGACAAGTAAAAAGAAGAATTGTATCTCTCAGTCAACAACAAAAGTTGAGTATGTCGTAGTAGCATTGAATTGTTCAACAATGGTTTGGATCAAATAGATGATTAAAGACTTCGGTATTCAGATTGATTATCCTATTGTTATTCATTGTGACAACACTAGTACTATCAATATGTCAAAGAACCCTGTGATGCATGCAAATACAAAACACATTGAGATCAAATACCACTTCCTACGAGAAAAAGTTGTAGACAAAGAAGTAAAGTTGGATTATGTGAGCACTAAAGAACAATTAGTAGATATATTTACAAAACCATTATCAAAAGATACTTTTGAGTATCTCAGGGAGAAGTTGGGAGTAATTCTTTCTCCTGAGTCTAATTAGAATTTGTAGCAAGAACATCAGTCCTTGGTGACTGATGAATTTTTGAATACTCTACTTCTGGAGTAGTACCTATGCTTAATGGTGTTTAACACCCTTTGTCATTGATGTCAAAGGGGGAGCATATACTCTAGGGGAGTATACAGAGCAGCAATAGTAAAGAGGAACCTTTGATGAGGATATTGAGAAGATTGTAAAAAGAAGGAAGACACTTTGATTTGATGATATCATATGTTGCCATCAATGTCAAAGGGGAAGATTGTTGGAGATTTGCTTCTGTGCAAATAATTGACTATATGTTTTGCCATTGATAACAACATATAATATACAGTAGTGTTCTATATGCAGTTATCCATACAGATGTTCTGGAGCCATGTGTATTCATTTCCATGAAGTATACATGTTCTAGATGCTATGTGCATTCACGCAGAGTCAGATATGAAGTTTCAATTAAGTTATGCTAATCAGCTATGACAGTTACAGAGATTGAAGACTATATGTGAAGAGCTGACGTAATTACATTATTTATTGAGTTGTTCCTATCTTTGGGATATGTGTGTTTGTATTCATGTTTAGTTATGAGTTAAAGATAATTATCTAAAGGTGCCAAACATGTTCTATCATTAGCGTGGAGTTAGAGTTAATTTTATGAAGCCGACTTTGTGAAGCGTCGCGTCTATTCAATATGAGTTGCGTGCTTCTAATTAGGTTGCGTGCATGATGTGGCTGACTAAATAAGTAAAGAAGGGACTCCTAGAACCGATGAAGATCACATCCTCTAGAGAAGATACTTATAGTAATTCATTTTATGAATGCCAAGTGTGAATGAAAAAAAAGGAAAAGATAGAAGTACAGGAAAGAATGTCTGTAGTTTTTGGACAGTAGAAACATTTCATTCATCAAGAAAAGATCTATGTGAAGTAGAAGTGGAAGTATACAATACACTGGAACTGATCAAGACAGAAGGTCTACTTAAATAGTCCATCTATCAGATATAGTGTATATCTATTCTACTGAAGGTTGTAGCCTTCATCATTCAAGCAGTGAGCTTTTGGACAGTGAGTCCTCACCCCTAATAGGGTTACTTGTAAAAGAATCCTAACAGGGTCTAACCTTTAACCAGTTTTCTATACTTCTTTCATTGTAAAGATCAAATCCTAACAGGGTTGTAAGATCTTCTAACAGGGATCATTATAAACTAGTGCAATAATTTGTGGGTGCTAATTCCCACCGGGGTTTTTACCTATTTGGTTTCCTCGTAACCAAAAATGTTGTGATCTCTATTATGTTATCTGAATGTGCATTTAATTTATGTTTATTGTATCTAAGCAAAGAAAATAAATCAAACTATCTGATAACTGATTCACCCCCGCTCTCTCAGTTATCCTTTGGGACTATTCTAACAATTCATAATAAGGATACATTTGCAAATCTTGGTAGTAAGATCTCATCATGGTATGGAATGAATCCTTATTATAATCATTTTGTCACGTCACACCGGGGGAAAATTCCTGACCTCAGTGGTAATCAATCATTAAGTTCAACAAAATAGACACCCAAACGTCAAACAAGAAAGCATACCCAACAAATATCAAAACTTATGACATCAACTAACTTGAAGAACATCAAATCAAACAATAAATGGATGAATTCTTTAGAAAATTGATTTTTGGTTATCATGTCTCTTTAGTAGATCAATGATGTAAAACTAGAGAAGCAATGATGGAGCGCGATATTTTTCTTTGTTTTATGTTTGCATGAAAATTGATGATTTCTGATTGTCATGTCTCTTTAGTTGATCAATGATGTGAAACTAGAGAATTAATGATGGAGCATGATGTTTGTATTTGTTTTTTATTTGTGGGATATTTTCCAATTAAGTCTAGGGACAATTATTTTGGCATGTCTGTGATAAGAGCCTTCACAATCTCATTGAATATCTTACAAAAGATTAATATGATTGTGATACGCCGCACATACCTCGACTCCAAATATTTGTACCCTAGATGGAGGGGGGAAACTATTCCTTGTCTGTTTTACACAAATAATACTTAGGTCATCTTGGATCCTTATACCTTGATGTTTGTATTATTTTGCAAAAGTGAAGAAACTGGTGGAAGTGGTATTCATATCATCATGGTTTAATTGTACCACTGGCTATTGTACTTATTTTCAACATTTCCAAAAGCTCAATGATGATAATAGCATAATGAAAAGACATAATGAAAGGTGAAAACATTTCCTTGCATTTTCATGTGAGTTGCATTCATGATTTAGGTTTAGGTCTTACATTGATAACGTTATGGGATTTTTCAAAGGCTTAAAAATCAAATCAAAGATTCTCCTTTAAGATTAAGTACATTGGACATTAACAAAATCCTTGATTTCATTAATCATCTTCATCTAGAACTCATTTATTGCATTATTATAATTATCGTTGCATGAATCATCTTCATTTACATTAAATTCATTACATTGTTATCATTAACCATTAATCATTAAGTTGTATTATTCATTAATCATTATCACCATCACTATTAATTAATCATCATCATTTATCTACATTTCATTAATTAGTTTCATCAACCATTTAAGTACATTCATTAATCATTGCTATTAGGTACATATTCATTAAACATCATTCCTTATACATCACTAATCATTACAACATTGCATTGCATCCATAAAAAGGAAAATATTACATCACATAACGTATGTGAAACTAAAATATACATCTCATAATAATAATAACGCATCCATACATTAGTCGTCTAAATAAATCATCTCATCTATACATACATACAAGTAAAACATCCATCATATGAATTTGCATCTAAAGCCATTCATCCTGTATAGAAACACATAAAAATGCATAAAACCAAATAGAATGCATCCATAATACACCGTCGCATCTTCATAAATCATCAAAATCATAATGTCCAAAGCACAATGACATCAACAAAAGGGAATGAATCATCGTATCTTGGGGGGAGTATATCAAAGTACATATCAAGATACATCAAAGTCCATAGTTCATATCAAGATACATCATTAAAGGTACATCAAGGTCCATCAAAAAGATTAATACACGTATACATCATCAAAAATCTGAATCAATGGGTGCCTATGCATGGTCGTCACCAGAGGTTGTAGGCCTCATCATTAAAGTGACACTTGTACTTGTCCCACCTATACCTATACCACCACCTCTATAGGTGGTCCAACATCACCCCTTCTCTTTGATATGGTGTTCTCGGAGGTTTAGAAACTGGACTTGTAACCCCATGACTCTCTAACTACTATGCCAAAGCCTAGAAATACGAGAATATGAAGGAAATCATCTATCTACTGGCATCACAACATAATAAGAACCATAATAATATGTAGCCCAAGCTGTATCCTCTCTCAACTCTCTGATATGCTCCCAAGTCACACCATCTACTATTGTTTGCTCAATGGTATGGGCTAGATCATCGGTTTCATCCAGTCGCTCTATCTCATGATCTCTTTTGTAGAAGTTGATAAAGGTAACTTCACCCAAGATCACCTGCATGCAAAGACTGTTACAGAGAAGCAAGAAATAAGAGAGAAGAATACAGCTATGGCGGCCAATAGGCCAGAGACTGCAAAACCATGTTGAAAGAAAAAGCCTTCTATATTATCAACAAATGGAATTACAAAATGATCTCCTTGAGAAATACAAAGCGGTGAATCCTTATAAAGGATACTGAAACCCTAAAGGCTAAAACCCTAAAGAATTATAAAGCGCTGCCTAAGTGAA
Organism: Thuja plicata; assembly: GCA_018584345.1. Classification (NCBI taxonomy): domain Eukaryota; kingdom Viridiplantae; phylum Streptophyta; class Pinopsida; order Cupressales; family Cupressaceae; genus Thuja; species Thuja plicata. Next base: position 1,303,038 of record MU225860.1, read on the forward strand.
ACTTAAGCACTAAAGAGTAATAACTTAATTAATTAAATCAACATGATTTAATCAATAAGTAACTAAAGATTACTCTAACACCCCCCCTTAAGTGTAACTTAGGGAGAAGCAAAACAACTAACCTACTACAGAAAGCAGGAAAGATGGGTCCCGACAAGTAGGCCTGATCAGGTACCCAAAACATAAAGAAAACTAGATGAAGGAAACTAAGCCTTCAATCTAGGGAAAAAATGTCCCAGAGAGAGGAACAAGAAAGAGCAGGAAGCATCTCTGAAGCATGAACTAAAAACTCTGTCAGGAGAAACTGCTGAAACCCCCACTGAAGTGCATGACCAGGTAGAGAAGACAAATGTCTGAAGAGCTAATCAATCAAACCAGGAAGCAATAGAACCAACAGGAACCCCCCATAATGCTGAACTGGGAGAGGTGACAGGAACATTGAAATGCAATGCCAGAAACATCTACAGAAGAAGAACCAGGAACACCAACAGTGCAACAGAAGCACACACATAGGATAAAGGGCGGTGTCATCAACACACATCATGGGCTAATGTCGTGGAAGGTATGCTCACTTGACAAAGGTGGATGCGCCTAAAGCGGCATAAGCATCATAACCCCCCATGGCACTTTATAACAGAGTGCGAGTACTAAAACCATACAAGGTGCTTGAAATCCTGGATATACAGAAGAAGGCACTTTATCTCAGTGCATTTACAGAACAAAATGCAATAGAAGGAGCATACAAGCTCAGAAGTCAGAAAGAAGAGTGAGCTATGAACTCAGAAGAAGAGATCCCAGGACCTGTAGAACCAAGCAATCCACCAAAGGGCATAAAATACCAAACGCGGAGGAGTGAAAACCTGGATCAGAAGATAGAAAAAATACCTCTACCACTGAATAGAACACTGAACCATCTTTCCAACGATATCTCATTTGCCGAAAAAGGAGTCCGGATGAGCCAGATATGACTCCCGGAAGGCAAAACAAAACATCAGACTTCAACAGAAAAAAATGCTATTGAAATAGTGGACCCAAAATTCCTAATAACCATAGTCGGAAAGAGCTCGGAAAGAGCTTTCCGACGATATAAAGAAGTCCAAAAAAGACCTCCGTATGCTCCCTGTAGAGCAAAAAAGGTGAAAAGGGCTCAAAAATGCCCAACAGAACTGGTTTTAAGCCCCAGGGGCTAAAAAAATAGGCCCCCGGGCGCATGGCACACTCTGGGGGCTGGGCCGCAGCCCTTGGTCACCCATGTGACCATGTGGTTAGTATAAGGGCCCGTGGGGGCTGCAAAGAAAGGTGCCACCGCTGGGGGAGCGGTGGCGGAGCGCCCAGGGCAGAGAACACCGGCGGAGCGCAGAAAACTGGCAGAGAACACCGGACGAGCACAGGCAGCGGGTGGCACGGCCGTAGGGGCGGCAGAGAGGAGCAGGTCGCAGGGGCGGCGGGTGGCCGGGAGGAGTAGGGCGGTGGCGGGGCGGCCGTCGGTGGCACGCGGGCGGCGCGGTGGTGGCGCGCCCCAAAAAACACAGACAGCGCCCATTTTTTGATAAAAAAATGATTTTTTTTCAAAAAAATTTCTCAAAAACCGTGCCGTACGACCCTCGAAGGCCCAGAAAAATTCTCCTGATGCCTCAGTGTCCAAAATGGATGAACTTTATATGGATTCTGGGGTTTTTGGGCCTTCTGGACGCAATGGCAGTGTCTATTTGGGCCCAAAGTGACCAGAAACAAAGGTCCCCCTAAATCCACACAAAGAAGCCAAAAAAATCCTAGCGAACTGCAAACCCTCGAATGCTTCAGAAACAAATCGAACAACAACTAGCAGGAAAGCTCTGATACCACGTAGAAGTTGATAAAGGTAACTTCACCCAAGATCACCTGCATGCAAAGACTGTTACAGAGAAGCAAGACAGAAGAGAGAAGAATACAGCTATGGCGGCTAATAGGCCAGAGACTGCAAAACCATGTTGAAAGAAAAAGCCTTCTATATTATCAACAAATGGAATTACAAAATGATCTCCTTGAGAAATACAAAGCGGTGAATCCTTATAAAGGATACCAAAACCCTAAAGGCTAAAACCCTAAAGAATTATAAAGCGCTGCCTAAGTGAAACTTAAGCACTAAAGAGTAATAACTTAATTAATTAAATCAACATGATTTAATCAATAAGTAACTAAAGATTACTCTAACATCTTTCACATCTTGCCTAATATATCTTTATCCTCAAAGTGCCTACCTTTGCCTCAAGGGCCTAGATCATGTCCTATGCGTGTGCTAACCATTCTTATAATAGATTAATCTTTGCCTGGGTAGTAGCCAACTCTTCGTGCAATCTCTGTATATCCTAAATTGGGGCACCAACTTGTACTCCATGTGCACCCTATGCAATTTGTGGTGGACCCTGTGCAACACCTGATCGAGCCCTGGGTGTAGAAATTCTCTAATTTGGCCTATCAACACCTCCCTCAATAGCTCTACCTCCTCTACCCCTCAACCTACCACCTCCATCACCACCACCTCCATCACTGCGTCTACCATCTCCCCCATCTCTACCACCTTGACCACCTAGAATAATTCACCTTCACCATCGAGGTCTGTCATCATCATCATCGCTATATAGAGGGGGAACTGGCTTGTCTAGGGAAGTTAAATGAGGAAATGGGTGTGTAAGAAACCATTGTGCATACTCAACTATCATACCAGCATCTAAAATTCTAGCATATAATCCCAAGTCACCAGACCTAATCCCTGGTACTCTCTCAAGGTTGTCTCATAAGAAGTCATCAAACCCCAAGTAGATCTCTCCTTGTGTATAAAAGCATACATAGTAGAACCTTGTGACATACCTTGAGGATGACCATACTCTCTCAACACTCTAGTAACTAGGAATCTCTCTAGGATATAGGGAGTCTGACCAATCAACAAGCATATAATAAATACATAAGGCATATCTATCGGGTCCTTTTCCCATGCCTTGAAACTAATTTAAGGTCTCCAATAGACTATATCCATGCCATCAAAATGTTGCCTCCAGTACTCCAAATTTCCCAACTTATATTGGAGAATGATATCACTGTAACTGTAGAGATAAGGATGACCCACTAGATGCTTTCTATCTACAATTGGTCATTTCACTGGGATGTTCTCCCAAACCCAAATCTAAAGTAAAACAACCCTAGAAAATAATGTATCTCCTTGATATTATACCACCTAATGAAGCTCATGGTATAGGTGGGCCAAAATATAGGTACTCCACACAAATCATAGAGGACATACCATCATGTCCTCCAAGATCCTCCCCAACCAACAGAAAAGTCATGTGCCCTCCGATCTACCACCATGAATCCTCCAATGAAGGATGCCAACACATAAGATAGTGGGACATATCTCTGAATCATAGTCTCCTACCAAATATCATACCCATCAATCTCATCATCATCGACTACATGACACAATGGGTTGGTACCATCATCATCCTGATCATAGTACACTGTCTCACCCACAACAAGAATTCATAGAATCCTATAAACATCCTCCGAAGTCAATGTGATCTCTCTGGTAGGTAGGTGGAAGGTTTTATGATCTATGTGCCATCGCTTAGATAATGTTGTTAATAGACCTCTTTTCACTCAAAAATGAGGCATAGCTAGCAAATAACTGAGGCCACAATGACCAATCACATGTCAATCCTCTCATGATAATTGCTCAACCATGTTGAAGGGTTTGGGGTATTTACCCCTCATATTAAGATTCCATAAGGGAGCTTGTTTAAGTCAAAACATCAATGAGTCAATCATGGATTGATCATCTAAAGTCAATCAACTCATCAATATCATCTACACTATTTTCTGACTTGAGATTTTTCACAATCTTGTTGAGCGCATCTATTTTAAATCCTCTAGATCTTGAGGTCGAAAAGCATCAAAATCTATTATATTAGTAGACATCACTATTCTATGGATGACTGATTGACAATCATAAAAAAAATGACTTAAAATAAATCAAAACAAAACTTTTTTATTAAATGCAATAATCTGTAGTGTGAAATGACTAAAAAAATCAAATACAATGAAATATATGTTGGATGCGATACAACATTCATCGTATGCGATGTAAGAGACCTATGCGATGAAAACGAGTCATATGCGACAAAAAAGATATCATTTACAATCATAGAAATATCATATGTGCAATGCAATCATATGTGATGCAACAAATTTTACATGCAATGAAAAATACAAAAAAATACCTACTTCACATGCGATGCATCAGATTAGCCTAAATTTTAAATAACAAATGTGGAAAAATCATGAAATCTAAGTTGGATCTCAAAAACTCACTAAAGGTCCATAACCAGGTGGTTGCTGGTACCGTCAAACTCTCTCAAATCAGTGCTTAGAGTGTGGAATCATTATCGAGACTATTTTAATCTTGAGAAATTCTTGAAAAGATGATAGATGGGTCAAATATTTCAAGCAAAGAAAACAAAGTCAGAATCAACTTCAGTCACTATTTTGTGAAAGCTTAAAATCAGGGTTTATGAAATAACGTCATTTTGCTATTTTGTAGGTAACATATCAGAAGAATTTGCAATATAATAGCCCATCACTATTTTGAAGAAGGGTATTTTAGGGCATTGCAATGTTGCAAAAACACTTGCCACTATTTCTCACCATGCAATACAATGGTGGTGCGAAATGATGATATGATGTTAGTAATGATTTGACAGGAAAATTGTCATCTAGATATCGCAAGAACACTAGATTTAAGCTCAAATTAGGAAATATTAATGGGATTTATTGATAGTTGTATGTAACTCATTAGTGCATAATCTGAGTGAAGATTTTTTGACAACACATCAAGAGGGGCAAATGATACAAAAGATGAGTTGTAATTCATTAACATATTATCCTTGCATTTTCAAGCCAGGCCACCTTTTGTGAAACATGATTTAAAGAATTAATACGGTTTGCCAAGTTGGTAACTATTTTCATTATAAAATAATTTCAGCGGTGGCTATTGTGTAACACAGAAGAATTCCTAATTTATATTTTGAGTAACATAATGGGTCTTCCTATAGTCGAGGGGTCATCAAATGAGAATCCACACCCTGTTATTTAGCCGAACTTGGATTTTGATGAGGAAGATCAAGTTGACATCTTGAATAGTCTAATGTCCACTGCTTGGGACCTTTCCACCTATTACATTGGGTATCAGAGTGAAATTTTTGAATTGGAAGTGGAGTAGGACAAGGTAGATATGCGTGCTATCTTTGAGGAGCCTAGTTTTGACCCTGAGCAGTTCCAAGATGAAATGGACCGATTGCTTGTCGAAATTCACATCAACAGATTACTATCTTTTTGAGGGGCATTATGAAACTATCTTTGTCTATTTTTGAAAGCATGTAATGACTCAAAATTTGTAGGGTTTCTTTGTAATCATCTTTGTAAATACATTTATGTTTTTGATGTGATGTAAATATTAAACGTCTGGAATCTTATCGCTTCCCCTGCACCTAAAGGGGAAACCACAACCGCGTTATAAATAGAAGGAAAAAGGAGGAAAAGAGGGGGGTAATAGTTCATTTTGGTTTTAGTATAAAATGTGTAATGAAATCATAAAAAATAATATATGACCCAGATTTATGTTCAATCACTGTATCATGGATTCATATTTAGAACAAGTCCTCCGTGATAATTGATAGTATTTTCAATTACTATTTTCAAGACTTGTGTTGATGGTCATTTCTCTATCTGATTTTCACATTCAACAAGGAATCATATTAAAGTGTTGTCATACATTTTCTTGTCTGATTGGTTTCCTAGGCAAGAATTAAATTCAATTAGACTGAAAACATGATATGAAAGTGGTTAATCAACATTGATAAAATTAAATAGGTGATGACTTATTAACATGTCATCTCACAGAGTTATAAATAAATGTTTGAAAGGGTGTTTTATGTGATATGGTAAAAACATGGATCGGTCATGAACTACTCACCCTTAGTTTAAATATGAGTTTATTTTATTTCACTGTTATAAATTTGGGAGAAGATGGTTAAAATTAAATTCAAGAGCATGCAAGTTTTCACCTTTGATTTTTTGATAGCGAAATATTTTGTTATTTCAAGAGTTTTGAGTTAATTACAGTATTTGGGTACACCCACCTTGGTTATAATTGGACCAAAAGAGTAGGGAAATTCAACTTTTTTGGTCATTCTTATTCATTGACCAAAACCCTAGCTTGAAAGTATGAAGGATATGTGTGTTTTAGGGTTCTCTTTGAAGTTACAGTTTTGAGAACCAACAATAACCATGGTGGTCGGAAGGAATTTTTCTCTCACAGGGTAAAAAGTGAAATGGAGGAGTGAAAATGAATAGTAAAAAGGGCTTTATAGCCCTATTTATTCATTTTTTGACCTAAGGAGGGGTATTTTTCACCCATTTTCACCATTTGAGGCCTATTAATATAATTTTTTAAAACCGGGGCAGTATTTCAATCACTTTTTAATCAGGAACTAAATCAAAATTATCCAAATGTATAAAATTTTCTAAAAACTCATAAAAATCATAACATTTTCAAAAATTCTAAAATCATAAAAATATTTTGATTTACTTCCCGAGGGGGCATACACTCATCAGAATATAAAATTTTCAAAATTAGGGCACTTTTTAAAATCGGGAACATCAGACGTCGAAATCAAAAAATTTCAATCGGGGCATCAAAGAGATTAATTTTCAAATTAGGGATATCATATCGAATCAACATGATCATCGTCATCATCATCACCATCATATCAAATGGGGTGTTAATCAGATAAGTATCACAATATTGAAGCATCAAATCAAGGTCAATATCAGATAATTCTTTGAACCAACACATTGCCCACACATTGAATCAAAGAGGGGCAAAATGTATACACCTAAAAATGGTCAAAGTAAAACATTAATTAAATTCAAACAATTGGATTAATTAAATAAAAAATTATCTACTATGTAACTGAATTAAATATTTGATTATACAGTTTATCATTAATTATTTAATCCTTTCAAATAAAATCAAAATTCTAACCCATTCATGTCTAACCACATCATCACATAGAAAATTTTTGTTGGAGTACAATACCACTGAGAGGGGGGGGGGGGGGGGGAATTNGGGTGAATTAGTTGTATACTAATTCAATTGACTTTAAACCATTCCTTTCAAATACTTTAATGCAAGAGAACATACACACTTAAGCTTAAGATCTTTGAATTTACTTTGCAGTGTTTAGACATTCACTCAAATCTAAACATTGTCCTTATGATTGAGACATAATAATAACTGATAATGATTGAAAAATACATGACATGATATTTTGAGGCCAACTTTTGATTAACATGAAACTTCAGTGCAGGGATACCAACTAAAAAATAACACATGAATTAACTATGATATTCAGAGCTGAACAACATAGAGCAAGTGAGTACACATGAGATAAAGCACAATAAGATATCAACTCATAACACAATGATTGTACTGAGTTGAAACCCTCCTTGGGAATAAAACCACTCAAAAATTTGCTTTACTGGCTTAATTCAAAAGGTACCATTGACATACATAAGTGCCTCACTGGATATTGAACTGTCTCAATGACAAATTCTATCTCACTGATAGTCTTATATGCCTCACTGGCTTATACATCAATTTTCAACTTTCTTACATACAAAGATCAAAAAATCTGATTGACATGTAGACTCTGCAATACTATCTTAGACATCATTAAACATAATACATATCTTTTTATTTAACAATGCATAACATACAATCACAGACCCTACACCAATAAGGGATCTTTGTCAAAATGATTGTGCACAAATAATACAAATATGAGCAATCAAAACTCAATATCTTTTCTCTGTCTGCATAATAAAAACAATCTACCCTTGTTCAATATACAAACACCATTGAATTGAAAATGAAAAATGACATTAAACTTAAATCAATTTGATTCCTTCAACTAATATCAACATGCATCATTTCATGCCTTGATGTTACCATCAACAAGTTATATAATGATATCTCTTTCACACACACAAAAAAAATCTAATATAATCACATGATTATTCTGATCAATGAAATATAATTCCATGACTTTCTTTTTGTATAAACTATATATCTTTAATCAATATTCACTTTCACATAAAATGCATCAATAATTAACTGTAATAATAACGAGCCTTTGAATCTGAATAGTGCTGAGGATAATATATCTATCATACCGTGTTTATATAACCGATCAAAGAAAACTTCATGATGTATCCTATTTCATGAATCTATCAATGCTCGAAACTGTACCATACAAGCATGGTAGACAAGACATAATACAATATGAGACATGATACAAATGGTATGGTTGAATGAAATAACCATGAACCAAAAACATAAAACCCTTGACTAGGGGTTTTATAGTCAAGACCTAAATACATAATGAGCTTCAAATATAACACTGCGAATGATGCATATCATTTATGACTAATGTATGTCACATTGATTTAAGAAAAAAATACTTGAATGCAAAGAACTGACACATATCAGTAAGCTTTCATGTACATTTGAACACCAAATGAAAGAGCACAAAACATGATACACAATACCATGTGAAAGAATGGAAAATTAATGCTTCATGAATGTACATAATGAAACTACAAAAGAAAGGATGCAATGAATAACACCATGCAAGTAACATATCACAAAATTGTAATTAGAGGTTTAACTAAAGCACACAATTAAATGTGATGTTGGTAATAACTATCATACCATTGGTATGACATTCATTATACCAATCCATTCGAAACTAAATACTTGACATAACTATAAAAACTGAGACCCCCATGACAGTATGCACATCAAATACTCATTACTTTCTATAAACAAACTCAACCATTTAAAAAAGAAAATCATTTAACAAAAACAAGGAAGGAAATGAATACACCTGGTTTGAACCTCATACAAGAATATTTTTGGAAAGTGGCAAAGGATATATAGCATATATGATGTCATTTATGGAAACACTACTTATTGGTATGGTCGCTTGGAGTACAGTTTAGTTTTGGGTATTTAGTCTTGGAAAAATGACTAAGTCCACAAGCAGTCTTTTGGATACAGTTGCATAGTTTTACCTGGAGAGAATAATACATGGTGAGTTAAGTCAATCACACATAGAGGAAGGTAGTATAGAGTGTTGTATGGATTCAGTTATGGTTTCTTGTATTTTAGAGTTGTATGGAGAGAGTTACAACCGATGGTGATGATGATGAAGACCGAGACTATAGGTATATACAAGATTGTAGAAAGATTAGATGAGTTGTTATTTTTTAATTGATGTTAAGCAATTAATTTTTGGTTCATATTAAGCTGCCATATATTTTGGAGTTGATTCAATTGGGTAGTTAATAAAGATTAGACAATGATAAGGTATTATTGAGATAATTGTTTTCTACTTTATCAAGTTGGTTTAGAAGATTTGTGAAGTCGGTAAACTAAAAAAGCTATGTTATCGAGAAGAAGTAGTTTGTCAGTAAAGGGTTATGTAAATCAGTTGAGACACTGAGCAAGTCAAGGCACCAAGTTGTGCATGTTAGTTACCAAACTGAGTGAAACTATTGTTGTAAACAAGGATAAGAACACATTTAATGTGAAGCTAAAATGATCTGGAAGATTCTAAGTGTAAAGGAAAGTTAGTTGGGAAGATCTACATTCAATAAAATTTAGAGTGAGATCTATGGTATAGATTAAGCGGCAAAATTGATGGTTTTATTTCCAAGAAAAGTGCCAGTTCCAAGGAGATGCTGAAGCGGTTAGCAAGTTTCAAATTCATTGTATAAGTTCAAAAAGGTTGATCTGATGGCTGAGAGTGATTGAAGGAAAACCTAATCAAGGAGATTAAGAGGCAACATCAAAGTCTATTTAAAGGATGGATTCAAAGGTTAGAGGAGCTGGCAAGCTGAAGTGTTGAAGTGCTACCTAGTAAAGTAGTGAAGAGTAAAGAAGAGAAAATCTAAGTATGGTACATATATTAATGAAGAGTTGATGTTGGTAGTTTCAAAGAGCGCATAAAGGGATATGAACAAGAAAGAGGTAGTTGCATTTTTAACAGGTCAATTATATATTGTTGCTTATTTACATTTGTAACAGAGAAATCTCTTAACCGAGTGGACTTAACAGTCTTATTGTAAATCCTTGTAAAAGGTGACATTGTAATAGAGTGTTCAAAGACCTTTATCTAGACCACTCCTAATAGGGTGAAGATCATGGTGGTACCCTAAATTTTGATAATTTAGAAGTCCCAATCCATTATTAAGAAGCATGTTTCTCCATACTAAATAAGATCAAAGGAAGGAAGCTTTATGACACAAATAAATAGAACTAACTAATCGAAGCCTTCAGAAAATGCTAGAATTTAGACCTGCTACAAAGATGATTTTGACAGAGGATAAAGATGGTTGAATTTTAAAAATCTAAAAATGACCCAGTTCATTCCTATCTCCAACAGAAATATTAGCTTTTCATGAGGTGTTTTGGATTTTCGACCAAAGCCAAATCCGAAAGTTAGGTAGTTATTTTTTAGTTAGTTTATTGTTTTTTCAAAATAATTTGTAATAACGGTTGTCTTTTCACCTTAAAGAGGTGTGAAAGCTACTCAAAAACACATATATACATAATATAAAATGTAAAGAATACAATATAATACAAATTTCACATATTTGGATAGTTTTTAATCAACAAGTATAACATGGACATGGATGTACTATTTTTTCAAAATCAATAAAGATAAGTCCTTTTTCTTTCACATGTGTAATAGTTTCATTATCATTTTAC
>MU225860.1:1317642-1356590 GCA_018584345.1 Thuja plicata
TTCAAGTTCCTTGCCATACTTGAGAGAGAAGGTTGAAGTGTTTCTTATCTGCTATAAAAAGCCTTGTAACTTGAAGGATAACTCAAGGTATAGGCCTACCAACCTTGGTTTTGCAGAGCCAGAATTGCGGAAGTTCCAACATTGCCTTGGTTGTGACTTGTTAGTTGGCCAAATCACTCAGGTTTCCCAACATTGGATTGAGAAGTCCATAGGAAATCCAATCTATCGATTTGAGAACCAACAGATCATAACATATCTGAGGTAAATCCCCTAATAAAGTCACATTTAGAAAATGTGCATTATAATCATTAATAGGATTGGATTTTAACTGAGCATACTTCAGAAGAGTATTTTTCATTTTTGGGTGAAAATTCCCACAGAGGTTTTTCCCAAATTGGGGTTCCTCATTAAATCTGGTGTTAAATGTGTTGAATAATTCATGTGCATGTTGTTTACTGTTTATGCAAGTTGATAATTGTTATATTGAAGTAATTTGGTGATTCAGTTTCTAGTGTATTTTGTGTTACCGAGTTGAATCAGAGACAAGTTTCTAAGAGTTAAGTTTCATACTTTTACGATTTTCCCCCCTCTCAGTGGACCAACAATTGGTATCAGAGCACAATACTCTAAGAGATAAGTTTAAAATAATTGAGTTAAATATCCTAAGATGTATAAGAGGGAAGCACCAAAGTTGAATAGGGATAAATTCTCTACATGACAAAATACAATGAGGTTGTGCCTATTTGGAATTAGAGAGTATGAAATATACTATCTCGATAATGAGTATTCACCACCACCATTTGGTTCTTTGAAACTTGAGAAGATAAGAGAAATATAAGATCACACACAAGTCATGATTGAGATATCATCTTCTCTCATCAACTAGGAGTTCAATGATCTTAAAGGTTGTGATACAACTAAACAGATGTGGGATAAGATTGCTTTAGTGTATGGTGGAGATCAACATGTTCAGAAGGCTAAAGCTAAAAGTTTGAGAGGCAAATTTGATTCTATAAGAGGAGTTGGTGGACATATTGAAGAAGATTGAAGGAGATTTCCAATTCTATAAGAGGCACTGGCAGACATATTTAAGAAGAATATGTTACAAGCAAACCATTGAGAACATTGTTACCTATGTATGCCATCCGAGTATCTGCAATACAAGAATTGAGATCTATTCCTTAAATGATTATTTTGCTAGATGATACTATTGGTAAGTTGATTGATTTTGAGCTTAATGATTTTGATAATAGTTTACCTGCTACTTCTATAATTGAGTCTGCATTTAAGTCAACTTTGAAGATTAGAAGTTCTAGAGATTCTAGACCTAGTGATGGTTATGCAAGTAGTGCAAGTGAAAGATTCTATAGTTTCAAGAGTGAGTTAGAAGAGCTATATGTTAAAGATGAAGCTAATGAGGGAGAGTTTGAAGCTTTACTAGCTAGAATAATACAAACAGGTAAAGGCAAGTATCGAGGTAAGATACCTTTGAAATGCTTTAAGTGTAACAAGATTGGTCACATTGCTTCTAGAAGTCTTGACATTGATGTTGATGAGAAGAAAGACAACCGAGATGATAAAAAAAGAGAAAACAAATTCAAGAGATTCCAAGATTTTAAGAATAAAGGTAAGAAGTCATGTCATATTTCTAAATAAGAAAAAAACCTAATATCACATGTAAGTAAAAATGATACCTGGATTATAGACAGTGGTTGTTCACACCATATGGTTGGTGACACACTTAACTTCATTACTATGGAAGAGCATGATGGAGGCTATGTTAGATTTGGTAATGATGCTCCATATCCTATGAAAGGTAAAGGTTATATAGTTTTGTTCAATAAAAAAAAGGTCTAAAGCATAATATGTTGAGTTGGACACAAATGAACAATACTGGACACCGACTATAATTTTAGTTTGGGAAGGTAAAAGTATTTGATCAGAATGAAGTTTTGATTTCCACTAGAGAACAATCTAAAGGTAATTTATTTTATCTTGATACTTCTACTAAGAGTTGTCTATTTTATAAATTTGAAGATGCATGGTTATGGAACAAGAGGTTATGTCATGTGAATTTTGACAACTTAATGAAAGTGAGCAAGAAGAATAGAGTTAGAGGTCTACTGAGATCAGAGAAACCTGAAAATGTCATGTGCAAAGAATTTCAAGTTGGTAAAATGACTAAGTCAAGCTTTACAAGTAAGTGTTATGTTACACTAGGTATTTTGGACTTAGTGCACACTGACCTATGTGGACCTATGAGAACACAAAGCTAATATGGTGATAGATATTTCATTTTATTTGTTGATGATTATTAAATAATGATGTGTGTCATGTTTTTGAAAGAAAAATATGAAGCTTTTAAAATGTTTAAGTGGTACAAGGCAAGAGTTGAAAAGGATATTGGAAGGAAAATGAAGTGTTTAAGATCTGACAGAGGAGGAGAGTTTACTTCTGATGAGTTTACACTCTTCTGTAATGAACAAGGAATAAAAAGACAAATGTCTGCACCGAGGACACCACAATGAAATGGTATAGCGGAAAGGAGAAACAAATCCAAATAAATGTGGATTGTGCAAGAACATTGATGATTGAGAAGGAAATTTCTCAAACATTCTGGAGAGAAGCAGTCAACACTGTTGCTTATACACTTAACCAAGTTCAACTGAAGAAAGGTACAAATAAAAATCCATATCAAATTTGGTATGATCATAAACTATTGTGAGTTATTTCAAATTATTTGGAAGTAGATGCTATATTCTAAAAGATGCCAGAGATGGTAAGTTTGATTTTAAAGGAGATGAAGGAATATTCTTAGGATATTCTATAAAGAGAAAAGCTTAAAAATGTTTGAACAAGGTCACTAACAAAAATGTTGAAAGTGCAAATGTAAGAATTGATGAATTTGCAGAAAAGAATGATGGAGACAACAAGAAGGAACCTACAGATTACCAGGGATTTGTGTATGTTCAACATGATATTCCTGATACATTACTGAAATCAAAAACTAAGGAAGAATCAAAACAGAGAGAATTACCACCAAATGATGGAAATGAAATTTCGCCGACTACATAGCCTATTCTAGCAAAGTACGTGAGGAGACACCACTCATCAAGAAAAATTATTAGAGACAAGAGTAATGGAATTTTGATAAGGAGAAAGGTAAGAGACAATACATGTTTAATTTCAGAGATTGAGCCGAGGAAAGTAAATGATGCATTAGAGAATGAAGACTGGATTAAAGAAATGAAGGAAGAGTTAGAACAGATTGAAAAGAACAACACTTGGACCATTGTACCAAGACCACAAGACAAAAATGTTATTGGTATTAAGTGGATTTTCAAAAATAAGATGAATGAGCATGAAGATGTAATCAGACATAAAACAAGACTAGTTTGCAAGGGGTATGCACAAGAAGAAGGTATTGACTATGGTGAGACTTTTGCACCTGTTGCTAGATTGAAGGATTTAGAATTCTACTAGAATATGCAGCTTACAAAGGATTTAAATTCTATCAAATGGATGCCAATTCTAAATTTCTTAATGGTATTCTTGAATAGGAAGTTTACATAGAACAACCTAAAGGATTTGTTTAGAATACTAACAATGACATGGTATGCAAACTTCACAAGGAACTGTATGGTTTGAAACAAGCACCCCGAGCATGGTACGAAAGATTGCATTCATATTCAGTTAAGATTTAATTTAAAAGAACAAGTGATAACAACAATGTTTATCTAAAATGTGATAGTAGTAAAAAGGTTTTGATTTCTGAGATATTTGTTGATGATATTTTTTTTGGAGACAATAACACCTTATGCAGATCTTTTGCTGAAGAGATGAGAAAGGAATTTGAGATGTCTATGATAGGATAGATTAAATTCTATCTTGGACTTCATATTCAAAAAGTCAATGATGAGATCTATATCACATAATCAAAGTACATCAAAGAGATCCTAAAGAATTTTGGTATGGATGATTCAAGGTCAGTTGGTACACTGATGGTTACTAGTTGCAAGCTATCAAAGGAAGACAAGTCAAAAGGAGTGAATGAGACACTCTACCAATCAATAATTGGTAAGCTAAAATATGTCATACACAATAGACCTGATATAGCACATGCAGCTGGTATTGTTGCAAGATTTTCTGCCAATCCAAAGGAATCATTCCTATCTACAATTAAGGGAATATTTAGATATCTAAAAGGAACTGAAGAGTTCAGTCTAGTATACAATAAAGGAGGAATTTTTGAGTTGAGAGTGTACACGGATGTTGAATGGGCTGGAAACAATGATGATAGAAAAAGTACAAGTGGATGAGCTTTCATTTTAGGAGAAATACTAGTTACATGGTTGAGTAAGAAGCAAAGTTTTATATCACAGTCTACTGGTGAGGCTAAGTATGTTGTTGTAGATATGAATTGTGCAAACATTGTATGGATCAAACAACTAATTGAAGGTATGCAAGAGGATGTTCTTGATCTAGTTACTATATTTTGTGATAACACAAGTGCTATAAACATATCAAAGAATCTAGTGATGCATTCCAAGACCAAGCACATTTCCATCAAGTATCATTACTTGAGAGAACAAGTTCAAGACAAGTACATGATATTGGAGTATGTGAACTCAAAGGAGAAGTTAGCAGATATATCCACCAACCCACTACCGAAGGATGCTTTTGAGTATCTCAGAGGTAAATTAGGGGTCCTACCCTATCCAGTATTCACTAGAGCAAGATGCATGCTACATCAATTTTGGAATTCATTAGAATATCTAGTGTTCATACTTTAGGAGATTACTAAAGTTATGAAAAGTAAGTTTGTATGCAATGAGATATCAGTAAATGCAAGGTATGATCCACTACCTGAATAAATTTTCAAGAGTATGTATCTTTGTCATTGTTGTCAAAGAGGGAGATTATGTAATTGATGAATACAAATTGAGGAAGAGTCAGTGATTGATGATAAATGGAGAACAAGGACAAAAAACTCAGAGGGAGTAAAGATAGAACATAGATGTTAGTACATGCCATCATCAATTGATAGCATTTCCATCAAAGCCAAAGAGGGAGATTGTTACTCAAGTGATGTTGATGATGATAAAGAATGAGACTATATGTATATACAAGATTGTAGAAATATTATATCAGTTGTTATTTTGTCATTAATGTCAAGTAATAGAGTTTTGGTTCATATTAAGTTTCCATATCTTTCAGATTTGATTCAATTAGGCAGTTAATAAAGATCAGATAATGATAAGGTAATATTTAGATAATTGTTTCTACTTTATCAAGTCAGTATATAAGACTTGTGAAGTTGGTAAACTAAAAAATTTATGTTACTGAGCATAAGGAGTCTGTCGGTAAAGGGTTATGTAAGTTGGTTGTGACACCGAGCGAGTCAAGGCACCGAGTTGTGCATGTTAGTTACCGAACCAAGAGTTAATATAACTGAGTGGAACTATTGTTTTCAACAAGGATAAGAACACATTTAATGCGAAGCTACAATGATCTGGAAGATTCTAAGTGTAAAGGAAAGTTAGTTGGGAAGATCTACGTTCAAGACAATTTAGAGTGAAGATCTATGGTATAGATTAAGCAGAAAAACTGATGGTTTTATTTCCAATAAAATTACAAGTTCCAAGGAGATTGTGAAGTGGTTACCGAGTTTCAAATTCATTGTATAAGATCAAAAAGGTTGATTTGACGGATAAGAGTGATTGAAGGAAAACCTAACCAAGGAGATTAAGAGGAAAAAGCATAGTCTATTTAAAGTATGGATTCAAAGGTTAGAGGAGTTGGCAAGTTGAAGTGCTACCGAGTAAAGCAGTGAAGAGCAAAGAAGAGAAAATTTGAGTCTAGTACATAGATTAATGAAGAGTTGATGCAAGTAGTTTTAGAGAGCACATAAAGGGATCTGATCAAGCAAGAGGTAGTTTTAGTTTAACAGATCAATTATATACTATTGCTTATTTGCATTTGTAATAGAGAAATCTCTTAACTGAGTGGACTTAACAATCTTATTGTAAATACTTGAGAAAGGTGACATTCTAACAGAGTGTTCAAAGTCCTTTAACCAAGCCACTCCTAACAGGTTGAAATCCTAATAGATCTGAGATAAATCCCCTAATAGGGTCACATTTAGAAAATGTGCATTGTAATCTTTAACAAGATTGTATTTTAACCGAGCATACTTTAGAAGAGTATTTTTCATTTGTGGGTGACAATTCCCACAGAGGTTTTTCCCAAATTAGGTTTCCTCGTTAAAGATGATGTTAAATGTGTTGAATGATTCATGTGTATGTTGTTTACTATTTATTCAAGTTGATGATTATTATATTGAAGTTATTTGGTGATTCATTTGCTACTATATTTTGGGTTACCGAGTTGAATCAACGACATGTTTCTAAGAGTTAAGTTTCATAGTTTTCTGATTCACCCCCCTCTTAGTGGACAAAAAATTCCACAATTAGTCTTTTGTATATGGTTGCACAGTTTTACCTAGAGAGGAAGGTAGTATGGAGTGTTGTATGGCTTTAGTTATGGTTTCTTATATTTTGGATTTGTATGGAGAGAGTTACAACATGTTCTTGGAATGCGATGAAAATACAGTAGTAAAACAATGCAGATGAAAGATCACGATGATTGAGGGAGTAACATGTAGATTCCAACAGTGCTATTTTGGATTTAGGTCAGATCCTATCCTATCTTGATGGATGTGTGATTGCCTATTTTTTATTTTCTCTTTGGTTATGTGTTGGACACATTTGGTGATACACTTGTAAGTCGACTGGACATATTATGAAATCAGGTATATAAGTAGATATGTTTTTGAGATGCTAATGATATGCAGTTGGGTGTGAATACATTATAATGTCAGAATAATAAAGAGGATATTGCGAGATATAACTGGAACTACTTAAGCATAAAAAATTCTTCTATAGTTTTTCTTTTGTGATACTATATTGTAAAAATATAGTTTTATATTGTAAGATCAGTGAGCTCCTTGTAGTACCCCTAACAGGTTCTGAATCCTTTAACAAGGATATTGCACTAAATGTAATATTCAGCTCCTAATAGGGATAGGTTTCCTAACAGGGACACTATACTCTTAGTACATAATTTGTGGGTACTATCCCCACCAGGGTTTTCCCTTAACATGTTTTCCTCGTGAACAAATCATGGTGTTGTGAGTTATTTACTTTATGCGCGTGTTCTCTTTATTTCAGTTATTGCACGGTTAAGTTTGAATTGCTTATATAAGATTAAAGGTGCTACAAAACTAATTCACCCCCCTTCTCAATGTTGTTTGATCCTAATAATTGGTATCAGAGCCCGAGGCCCTTGAAAGAAAAGCCTAACAGCTTAAGGGAGATCCTGATGGATTCAAGCAGCTTGGAAGTAAATATTTAAGTAGTACTTGAAGACCTGGACAAGGCCAATGCTAATTGTTATACACTAAATTTTGCACCCTATTAAGCACTAGAGCCTAACAATCTAGTATAACATGGGAATCACTTCTAGGTTGTGAGACCTCTGCTAACTAAAGTGAAGCCTCCAGATTCTAGGCCGGTTCCTCTTGGATAATCACTTTATCTACTTTTGAACATGAAAGTAAACTTGGAAGGAAAAGGGATAGAAGGAGAACTGAAGGGAAATGACTAAAAATAAAATTATCCTACTAGGTGATACACCGAAGGTAACATGAATCATAACACAGTGACCAATCTAGCATGAAATTCTTGAATCTAGCAGAACACAAATTCCTAAATAGCCCTGCATAAGTATTTCATAGAGAGGTCTGAAATGAAAAGAGGTTATTCAGGGAATGAGAAGATTTCAAAAACAATAGTATATTCAATGGAATAGACATGGACTATGACCTGCAAACAAACATCCACTCCAGCAAATAGGCATAAGAATGAGACAAGATAACTAGGGATGAACAAAATCCACAAGATCATCTAAATCAAATCATCCACAATAGTGCACAAAGATGCAGGAAGAAAGAGGGCTCAAGAAATCCAATATTTCTCTAACATTAATGACTATATTATGCTTCAGTAAGAGAAATACAGACAAGAATGCCCAGGGATAGAGAAAATATCACAAAAATCCTTTTCATAATATGAATCTCAATGAGAAATTACAAACAGATGAAAACTTGAGGGTAGAGAGAATGCCACGGAAAGTCTTGCATAAGCTAAAAAAACTTGGCTAAAAAAGATTCTAAAACTACTTATATACAACCTCCCCTAGCACACAGGCTCGAGAGTCAATCCATTGATCATTTAGGGCATAATTAGGGTTACAATAGATATTCATTAAACAATACAAAAACCCTAAAATAATCAAGTCTGCTCATCAACGCGCTTGGGAAATATCTCAGAAGATTAGATACAGTCATGAATACATCTCCCATCACCATAAATTTGATCAGAGAAGTTAGCTCAAACCATCTCTCTTGTCTGGGAATTGAAAGACCATGACACCGCCATGAAACCCTAAGATCAGATTTGAATATTTGAATATTTGAATATAAACGATCACAGGTGGCGCAGATGTCTGCATCAACAGTTTCAAAAAAGACTTTATTTCCTTTTTAAAACACAACCATTGATCTTTATCTTTATCTTTATTCTTTATTGTGTCTTTGAGTTTAGATCTGATCACAGACATATGGCGACCTGGCGCAATGCCTCAAAGATTAAATATCTTCTTATTGGCCATCGAGGGATTACGCCCACTATCAGATCTTCTTTACTTGATGTGTCTTTATCTTAGTTCTGACCTTAGCCTTATCTTGCCTTTGACTCATCTTTAACCCTGGTATCTAATATCCTTTATGTCTCCAAGTCGTGAGATCATTTCTTTAACCTTGAGTACATTATGAGATTTTACGCCAGCCACAAGATCAAAACCAAGATCAATGATCTGTGCTTAATCTCCAGACCATAGAAGAATATTCCATTTCATTGTGAGATCCGCTTGATAAAAACATATCCATGCTCTGCACTAAATCTCTGAAACCTTTTGAGCATATTCCTTTTCCTTTTGAGATTACGCGAGAACCACAAGATCAAAACACGATCGATGGCTTAGAACTAAACCTGACTTTAACTTTACTGCAACTTTGATCCATTCTGAGATCATGTGACTGAGCGTATCTCCAAGTATTCAAGGATCTGGCCTAACCATGATTTCATTTAGAGATCTAGCGCTAGCCCTAAGATTATCTTAGCATCAATGACCATGATTTTATCTTTGTAAACTCTTAATCTTAACTTTACTTAACATCCTTTACTTGGGTTTATTTAGAGATTCAATGACTGAAGAAAACTCAAAGTCACAGGATGATTTGATAACTCAAGGGTTTATTCCATGACTTTATGCATAGTGCATGATTTGGTCTACATCGACGAATTAGATCACAACTTGGTGGGCCCATCTTTAACTTTAACTGACTTAATCGTAACCCTAGTCTATCTGGAGATCACATGATTGAGCATATATCCAAGTTGCGAGATCATTTGGTAACCCCAAAATTTGTCATGAGACTTGACGCCATCCAAAAGATCTGATATGAATCAACGACTCATGTGTAATCTCCTGATCTTTGCTGACTTTTGACTTTGTGTTCGAGATCTAGCGCAAGCCACACATCTTGGATGAGATTAACAGTCCGTGTGTAATCTCTAAATCTTTCTCTTAACTCCAAGTCTATCTGGGGATCATGAGAATTAGGCAAAAAGAAAATTGGACTTTAACTCTCAGTTGATTATGAGATCACGCGACTGAGAAAATCAAAGTTGCGGGATGATTTCTTTAACCCTTGGTTTATTACAAGATTTCATGAGAACCACAAGATCAGAACAAGATCAATCGCCCACGTTAAGTTAGTGATTGAAAATATCTTACTCAAATTTATCTAGAGATCTAGCACCAGCCATAGGATCATATTTGCATCGATGATCTACATGTGATCTTAGAACAAATAACTTAACTCTGATCCCATTCAGAGATCACGTGACTGAAGGAAAACTCAAACTCGACTTGAACTCTGGGTTTATCTGGAGATCACGAGATAGACTGAGTCGCTGAATATCTTGATATTTTGAATAACCTTGGTTTCATCACATGAATTCATGCACAACATATGATCAAGATCAAATTGATGGCCTGCACTTAATCTCCAGATGGAAAGAGCATATTCCTTTTTCTTTCGAGATCACGAGACTAAGGGCCATGTTAAGTCACTGAATGAGATGGAATATTCCCTCTAAGTTACACGACTAAGAGATAACCAAGGAGATGTTAACGTGCACATGATAAAATAAGAACTTAAGTGGCATGGAAAAGGTAATGAAGAATTATATTGGGCCACCAAGAACTTAGGGTTTATCTCGAATTCATAGGGTTTCTTGCATGTAGGGCTCTAAAACATGAACAAAGGCAAAACTAGACCTAGAAATATGTAGAGAATAAGAGAAAGATAAAAAAGCATGATAGAAAAATACAAGCTGGGATCTACCCTTGTGGGAGCCTCATTTTTCTCCACTTGTAGCCAAAATTGCATAGGATAGGAAATTTGGGTAACATTTTTGGCGATTTATGCTGAATGTCAGCCTGCTAGACATATAAAACCACTGGCCTATTGACATTCCATTGGGAATAGGAGCATGCATTGAGCACAAAAAAAACTCTTTTGGGAAGGATGAGGATTGAAACCAGGAGGAGGAACTACAAACCAAAATAGGGAAAGAGATATACAAGAAGAAACAAACTAACTGTGCAAAGCACTTTGAGGAAAGAAGGAAACTAACCTAGAAAGCAGAACAGAAAGAAGGAAACTTAATTACAAAGCTGGACAAACCTCAAAACAAGGCTTTAGGTGAAATCCATTGATAGAAATTGGTAGGGTTTCTCCTTCAAGAGTTGATAGCTAAAAAATATTATGCTCCTTGCACTCAGTGATCACAAATGGGCCTCCCCAAAAGGAGTCAAACTTGGTATGCCTGCCAGGCCTGGATCTGATTTCATCCCACTTGAGGACTATATCCCCAACATTGAAGTTCCTTGATCTATCTCTCCTGTCAAATATCTTCTTGGTTTGCATCTATTGGGACTCCCTATTTTGCATAGATTTGTCTCTGTTTTCTTCCAACTCCATGAGCTGAGCATACCTTACCTGCAAAGGGTCTCCTTCTTCAAAGAGGACAAGTTGAGTAGAAAGGTCTAGAGCTGGTAACTCAGTTGAAATGAACAGTTTAGCTTCCCTACCATAGAATAGCATGTATGGAGAGTTCCCAATGATCTTCTTGGGAGTGATCTTGTCTAACCATAAGGCATAGTTCAATTTGGAGTGCCAATCTCTCTGATTTTCTTGCAGAGTCTTCATGATTATCCTGATCAGATTCTTTTTAGTAGACTCTACCAAACGATTACCCTGGGGGTAATAATTGGAATCAGTATTTAAGTAAACACCATGTTTAATTTTCCATTCAGTGACCCTTAAGCATGTGAAGGCAAGTGCATTATATGATGTAATAGAGTCTGGGGTCCCAAACCTATGAATTATGTCATCATAGAAGCCCAAGACAACACTCTCATTTGCTTCTTTTAGTGCAATGGCCTCAGTCCATCGGGTGAAATAATCAGTAGCAATGATTACCCACTTATGGCCTGCACTAGATGGGGGGTTAATCAAGCCTATGAAGTCAATGCCCCACTTGATAAAAGGTTGGCCTGTCTTGATTGGTTCGAGGGGTAGAGATGCAAGCCTTTCCTTCCCTACAAAGATGACACACTTCATGCATTTTCTTACATGATCATGACTTTCCTTAAAGATAGATGGCCAATAATATCTGACCCTCATGATCTTGAAAGAAGTAGTCCTAGGAGAGAAATGACCTCCAGAATGTCCATCACGGAACTCATGTAAGACATATGCTACTTTTTCTGAATCAATGCACCTTAAGAGAACACCATTATGATCCTTTCTAGAAAGGATCTCATTAATCAACACAAAGGGGATAGATTGCAATCTATAATACCTTCTTTTTCCTGAATCCAAGTTTGTAGGGCATTCTCCTGTCTTTAAAAAATGAATCATGTCAGGCAACCAACCTACTGCCTTGGCATGTTCTTTTGTTGAATGCACAACTAAGGATGCATTCACTTGTTCTTGATCTTTTGGATTTTCATCATCAGTCAATTGTTCACAAAGACCTCTTCCTTTGACTAGCTTGATAACTTGGATAACAATGTCATACTCCATGACTCTGGTGATCCAACCGACTTTTTTCTCATTTAGGTCTTTAGAAAGAAGAAACTCTTTGACACTTGGATGAGTATCCGTCAATTGCACCTTACTGTGAGTCAATAGATGTCTGAAATTTTTAAGGCTCTTCACCACAACAAGTACATGTGTCTCTACAAAAGAGTATCTTTGTTCATACTCTTCCAAGCCTTTGCTAAAGAAAGAAATAGGCTGCTCCAATCCTTCAAGGTTCTTTTGAGTCAATATTGCAAAGATGGCATCAAAGCCTCTATAAGCATAAAGAATAAATCCTTACTGAAATTAGGATTTAGCAAGGTAGGAGCCTCTGTTAGAGCCTCTTTGATGGCTCAAAAAATGTTCTTTCCTTCTTTGCTCCAACAGAAGACTACATTCTTCTTCAACGTTACTGTTAAAGGCTTCAAAAGATCTACAATATTAGGCAATAAATGCCTAACAAAATTAATCCTTCCTATGAAGGATTCAAGACTCTTCTTTTGATGTGGGAGGGGAAGTTCTAGAATGGATGCAATCCTCTCAGGGTCCACTTTAATACCTTTCTTGGACACAATATATCCCAATAGCTTCCCTTCATGGACTACAAATACACATTTCTTGGGATTGAGGGAGATCCCAAACTCCCTACATATTTCAAATATTTTCCTCAGATGTTTGATGTGGTCTGCTACATGTTTAGAATAGATAGTGATATCATCTAGGTAGACCAACACAAACTTGTACATGAGGCTTTTAAAGGCCATATCCATAGCCTTTTGAAAAGTGGAATCTGCATTTGAAAAACCAAAAGGCATCTTTTGATAGGCCATGGTTCCCCATTTGGTTGTAAATATAGTCTTATATTGATCCTCCTCATTGAATAGGATCTGATTGTATTCAGAGTAGCCATCTAGCAATGAGAAATGTTCTGATCCAGAGACACACTACAACATCTATTCCATGGATGGTAATGGGTGGCAATCTTTCAGGGATGCCCTATTCAGGTCCCTAAAGTCAACACACAGTCTAAGCTCCCCATTATTTTTCCTAACAGGAACTAGATTGAATACCCAACTAGTATGTTTAATGGGATATATGATACCACTTTCTATCAGTTTGAGAACTTCCTTGTGCACAAGTGGCTCTAGTTTGGGGTTGACAGGCCTCTACTTTTGCCTGAACGGTTTAGCATCAGGTTCTAGCTCAATGTTATGTTGAGAAAGTGCTAGATTAAAGCCTTAGATATCTTCATATTGCTAGGAAAAGACATCACTAAAATCCTAAAATAATTGAGCATAAGCATGCTTCTTTGAATCAGTGTTCGCTTTTCCAAACTTTAAACTTTTACCTGGCTCCAATTCTAAATCAACATAGTGTTCTTGCTGAACTACCAACCTAGTCTTATTCCTTTTTGCTTGGTCATATTTGTTGAAGATAGATTCTAGGGTGAAAAGGCCTTTAGGCATCTTATTTGATTTAAGTTGTACCACTTGGTCACTATAGTTCTACATCAGTCTATCTTGATTGTGCTCTGAAAAGACATCTTCTTCAAACAAGAATCGAAAAATTTGCTCATCATTATCAAACACTAACCAATTAAAATTATTATCAGGGATGGAAGGCCTAACAATAATCTTAACAAGTTGTTGATCCTTCCTTACTGAAATGTTGTTAGGAATATCAAATTGGGATCCAACATCAGCCAATCTATCTGCATTCTGATTTAGTTTTCTAGGGATAACAATGATGTTGAAAGCATAGAAATATTCTATAGCATCCCAAACCCTATGCTTGTAAGCTTTCATTGTATCACTCTTGGTAGCACTTATCCCTCTTACTTGGCTGACCATCAATTCACTGTGACCATATACCTTTAGGGATTTAATCCCTCTCTTTCTAGCCCACTCCAATCCATTCACCAGACTCTCATATTCAGCAGTATTTCTTGTGCAAGAAAAAATGAATCTAAAAGCTATGTATTATTTCTCACCTATTGGGGAGAGAAGCATTGCACCACCACCAGATCCATGCCTGCTTCTAGCACCATCAAAGAATAGTTCCCAAACTTTATTGCTCTATTCTTTTGATTCCTCAATGTCTGCTTTAAAAATATTTGGCTCTATGAAACCATACTCTTGTATGATGTAATTACCCAAAACAGCATCCCAAATAACATTGTCCTAGGACTCTGAAGCTCTTTCTGACCCCCATTCATCTAGCTAAATATCTGGGATGCTCTCTATCTGAGTATTTGTCTCCTTGATGATTGGAAAATCATTACTATCAAGTGCAAGACAACTTGCATTGGATACATTAGACACACAAGGTTCTATATGATGTAATACTAATGATTCAGATTTGATAGTAACTTTGGTTCCATATCTATCATGGAAAAGCATATGAGATCAGTTAGAAGAAAGGTAGCCTCCTATCTTGGTTGCGAAATCCCTTGATAGACATATGGAAAAAAGAGCAGGGAGATCTATGATGTATATGTCAAGAGGATAGAGAAATTAGGGCTTGCATGAAGGATCAAGCTTGTATCCTTGGCCAAACCTATTGTGTTTACGAATGAACCATCAAGTTTTGTTACTTTAAGTCCTAATTGGTCAGCTATCTTTTTGGGTATGATCGAATTAGTAGCTCCACTATCTACCATACAATTATGTACTATAAAATCTCCAATAATTAATGATAGATAAAAGGGAGGTGGTTTTAAGTTCCTACCTTGAATGACACCTACTTTGGTGTTTCTGCTTAGAACTTTCTTTTCTTGATCAATGTTGACCAACGCTGGCTTAGCAACATAATTTATGGGTTGTTGAGGGATTTCCACTTCACCCATAGCCTTCTTCAAGATTTTAGGTTTCCCTGGAATAGCCAAGGAGTCCCACATAGACATAGTCACATTCATCTTCTTTATGTTGTCCACAATGTTGAAAGGCACTATTGCATGGATCTTCTGGTGTGCTTTCACCATTATGGGCTCAAACTCCTTGCGAGATTGACTCTCTTTGACTGGCAAGGTGGGAGCCTTCTTTAGTATGGCAGGAATATATGGATGTGATGAATCTGTAGATGTAGTAGCTTTTTCTCCATCTTTTGCTCACTCCATGTCTTGGGCTCTCCTCTTGGACTGAGTGTTAGCTGCGATTGAAGATTCACCATTGACTCCATTAAAATATTGCTCTTCCAAACTAAAGAGAGTAGTCTCATCAGATTATATATCTTTCTGGGGTACTGACCCATTAGAAGATGCTTCTAGTTGGATTTTTAAGGCATTTTGTGCCATGAGTGCTTGATTCACCAATCTGTTCAAGCATGAAGCCTGATTATAGGATTGATTGCATGGGAAACACCATTCATTTTATGATGCAATATTATTCTGACTCGAAACCATATCTCTGACTAGATTCACAAAATTAAGAGGCACTGGATTATAAGGTTGTAATGGCCTCTGACTGTAGTTTTGTCTTTGGCCTTGATAATTTCCCTGATATGCTGGTCTATTCTGCTGATAAGATTGTCCTTGATTTTGATATTGTTGGTTAGGAACCTGATTTTGGTGTTGAAAAGGTGGTCTAACCTCTTGATTCTACTTTTTAATATTGGTCAACTCTTTGGTTAGGGTATGTAACAAGTTTTTCATTTCTTGTTGACCACTTTTTATCTCTTGTTAACCACTTTTCATATCTTGCAGTTCTTGGCAAAAGCCTGATCTTGATTCCTCATTGCTAGAACTAGCTTGAGGTGATATGATAATGGGTATGGGGGTGAATGGAGGAATTTGCAGAGGCATATTAGGCTGTATATTAGGGTAGAGAGGCATGGGTGGCCTTCTAGCTATCATACCAGCCTGAATTAAACTATTTTTTGCCTTAACAACTATGTCAAAATCTTGAGGTAGTAAGGTGCCTCCCATGGATTAAATCATGATAGATATTTTTCTATTCAAACTTTGCAAGACGTATAGAAATGCATGGTTGGCTAAAGGCCTCACAGAGATAGGGATCCTATTCCATGTCTTGAGGAATTTGTTATTGAAATCCATCATCTATTTTTGAGGGGCTCTTTGTATAGTAGTCAGTTTCTCTATTAGGGAAAAATTATTTGACTTGTCTTCAAAGTATATGTTGAGGGAGTCTCCAAGTCTATCTCATGAATCTATATAACTGACTGCTAAAGTTCTAAACCATTCTAGGGCCTTACCTTTGAAAGTGGCTGCCAACAACTTAGTAGCCACATCTTCCTCAATTACATGGTGTATATTAGAGATGGTAGCCACATCTCTGATGTGTTCACAAGCTGTGGTATGGATTTCACCTGTCAAATTAGGAAAAATCTTTAGTGGTGCTAGTGGTACATCATGATGTTGAGAAAAATTTAATGGACTCCCCTAATTGAAGGGTAAAAATGCAAATTTTCTTGCCATTGTAGGAACTATGACTTACTGAATAGAAACTATATGGGTTGCACTTGGACCAGGGAGTGAATTTAAATCTATTAACAAATCTTTTCTTAAAGACCTTCCTCTCCTTCTCGAATAGAAAAGAAAGGGTCTCTCCTCTAAAGCAGGGGGTGTAGACTGTACTCTCCTTGTAGGGGATGTCCTTTGAGATGATCTCCATTTTCTTACTGTTGGAGGTAACTACAAAAACTCAGAAGGATTTGAACTCCTTGTTTCTATCCTTCTCATAAACTTGATTATGACTGGATCTTCTTGTTCTTCACCAATGGAGTCACCAGATATACCTTAAAAAGAAACCTCTTTTTAGGTTAATACTATGCAATTAGTATATTAGAGATAACACAATCTTGAAGGATAAAATTCTTTTAGGTCCCACCGGGCCTACCAGAATTGTTATACACTAAATTTTTCACCCTATTAAGCACTAGAGCCTAACAATATAGTATAACATGGGAATCACTTCTAGGTTGTAGGACCTCTGCTAACTAAAGTGAAGCATCTGGATTCTAGGCCGGTTCCTATTGGATAATCACCTTATTTTCTTTGAACATGAAATTAAACTTGGAAGGAAAATGGATAGAAGGAGAACTGAAGGGAAATGACTAAAAGTCAAATTATCCTACTAGGTGATTCACTGAAGGTAATATGAATCATAACACAGTGACCAAGCTAGCATGAAATTACAGAATCTAGCATAACACAACTTCCTGAATAGGCTTGCATAAGTATTTCATAAAGAGGTCTAAAATGAAAAGAGGCTATTCAGGGAAAGAGAAGATTTCACAAATAATAGCATATTCAATGGAATGGACACAGACTATGACCTACAAACAAACATCCACTCCAGCAAATAGGCACAAGAATGAGACAATATAACCAGGGATGAACAAAATCCACAAGATCATCTAAATCAAATCATCCACAATAGTGCACAAAGATGCAAGAAGAAAGAGGGCTCAAGAACTCCAAGATTTCTCTAACATTAACCACTATATTATGCTTCAGTAAGAGAAATACAAACAAGAAGGCCTAGGGATAAAGAAAATATCACAAAAATCCTTTGCATAATCTGAATCTCAATGAGAAACTACAAATAGATAAAAACCCGAGGGCAGAGAGAATGCCACAGAAAGTCTTGCATAAGTTGAAAAACCTATGCTAAAAAAGCTTCTAAAAATACTTATATACAACCTCCCCTAGCACACAGGCTCATGATTCAATCCATCAATCAGTTAGTGTAGAATTAGGGTTACAATAGATATTCATTAAACAATACAGAAACACTAAAATAGTCAATTTTGCTCATCGATGTGCTTGGGAAATATCTCAGAATATCAGACATAGTCATGAATACATCTCCCATCACCATAAATTTGATCAGAGAAGTCGGCTTGACTCATCTCTCTTGTCTGGGACTTGAAAGACCACGCCACTGCCATGAAACCTTGAGATCATATTTGAATATTTGAATATAAACGGTCACAGGTGGTGCGGATGTCTGCATCAACGATTCAAAAAAAGACTTGATTTCCTTTTTAAAACACAACCATTGACCTTTATATTTATCTTTATTCTTTATTCTGTCTTTGATTTTAGATCCGATCACAGACACATGGCAACCTGGCGCAATGCCTCAATGATTAAACATCTTCTTCTTGGCCATCAAGGGATTACGCCCACCGTCAGATCTTCTTTACTTGCTGTGTCTTTATCTTAGTTCTGACCTTGGCCTTAACTTTCCTTTGACTCATATTTAACCCTGGTATCTAAAATCCTTTATGTCTCCAAGTTGTGAGATCATTTCTTTAACCCTGAGTTCATTACAAGATTTTACGCTAGCCAAAAGATCAAAACCAAGATCAACGATCTACGCTTAATCTCCAGACCATAGAAGAATATTCCATTTCATTGCAAGATCACAAGACAACCGTTCAATCAAAAACATATCCACGGTCTACGCTAAATCTTTGAAACTTTCAAGCATATTCCTTTTCCTTTCAAGATTACGTGAGAACCACAAGATCAAAACATGATCGACAGCTCAGAACTAAACCTGACTTTAAATCTACTACAACTCTGATCCATTCCAAGATCATGTGACTAAGTGTATCTCCAAGTCTCCAAGCATCTAGCCTAACCATGGTTTCATTCATATATCTAGCGCCAACCCTAAGATTATCTCAGCAACAACGACCATGATTTTATCTTTGCAAACTCTGAATCTTAACTTTACTTAACTTCCTTGACTCAAGTTTATTCAAAGATTCAATGACTGAAGAAAACTCGAAGGTGTGAGATGATTTGCTAAATCAAGGGCTTATTCCACATCTTCACACACAGTGCATGATCTGATCTTCAAAGACAACTCAGATCACAACTTGGTGGGCCCATATTTAACTTTACCTGACTTAAGTGTAGCCCTAGTCTATATGGAGATCACGCGACTGAGCATATCTCCAAGTCACGAGATCATTTGGTAAGCCCAAAGTTTATCACAAGATTTCACGCCATCCACAAGATTTGATCTGAATCAATGGCTCGCTTGTAATCTCCTAATCTTTGATGACTTTTGAATTTGTTTTCAAGATCTAGCGCAAGCCACACATCTTGGATGAGATTAATAGTCTGCGTGTAATCTCTAAATCTTTCTCTTAACTCCAAGTCTATCTGGTGACCATGTGAATAAGGCAAAAAGCAAACTAGAATTTAACTCTGAGTTGATTACGAGATCACGTGACTGAGAAATCTCAAAGTTGCAGGATGATTTCTTTAACCCTTGGTTTATTACAATATTTCACGAGAACCATAAGATCAACCACCCGCGTTAAGTCACTAAATGAAAATCTCTTACTCAAATTTATATGGAGATCTAGTGCCATCTGTAGGATCAGATTTTCATCGACGATCTGTGCGTGATCTTAGAACACTTAACTCTGATCCCATTCAGAGATCACGCGACTGAAGGAAAACTCAAACCCGACCTGAACTCGAGTTTATCTGGAGATCACAAGATAGACTGAGTCAGTGAATCTCCCAATGTTTTGACTAACCCTGGTTTCATCATGAGACTTCATGCACAACACACAATCAAGATCAAATCGATGACCTACACTTAATCTCCAGATGGAAAGAGCACATTCCTTTTTCTTTTGAGATCACGAGACTAAAGGCCGTGCTAAGTCACGGAATGAGATGGAATATTCCCTTCGAGTTGTGTGATTAAGAGATAACCAAGGAGATGTTAATGAGCATATGATAAAATAAGAACTTAAGTGACATGGAAAAGGTAATGAAGAATTAGACTGGGCCACCAAGAACTTAGGGTTTATCTCGAATTCATAGGGTTTCTTGCATCTAGGGCTCTAAGACATGAAATAGACCTAGAAATATGCAGAGAATAAGATAAATACCAGAAAGCATGACAGAAACATACAAGTTGGGGTCAACCCTTGTGGGAGCCTCATTTTTCTCCACTTGTAGCCAAAATTGCATAGGATAGGAAATTTGGGTAACAAGGACAATGTGTAATTAAATTTCAAACTAAGAAAAGTTGAAGATTACATCAAGAAGCTTTAAGAGCACCTTTAACTCTCAAGGAAAAAAAGGAAATAACATATGGAGAAGGTAAGGGAACCTAAGAATGACTCATCATACCTAATTGAATAACTTAAGAAGAAAAAGAAACCATTGAA
Organism: Thuja plicata; assembly: GCA_018584345.1. Lineage (NCBI taxonomy): Eukaryota > Viridiplantae > Streptophyta > Pinopsida > Cupressales > Cupressaceae > Thuja > Thuja plicata. The sequence goes on from MU225860.1 coordinate 1,338,077, forward strand.
ACATGAATGTGAAGTTACTAATTTATAGATGTCTAAGGAAATTCAACACGAAAAAGATGAAAAGTGTGGACTTGAAGAAATATTGAAGAGTAAAAATGTACAGATGAAAAAATGCAGCTTGTGTTGGTCCACTAACAGGGGGTGAATCAGAAAATTATAACTATTTATACTTCAAACATAACTATGATTCAACTTGGTAGGATAAAAAACAACAATAACCAAATAACCAAATAGCTTCAATGTAATAAACAATAAATTACATAAACAGTAAATAAAATCCACATGCAATCATTCAACACGTATAACACCACATTTAACAAGGAAACCCAATTTGGGAAAAACCATCTGTGAGAATTTCTACCCACAAATAAAAATACTCTTCTAAAGTATGCTCGGTTAAAAGTCAATATTGTTAAGGATTACAATGTACATTTGCTAAATGTGACCCTATTAGGGGATTTACCTTAAACCCATTAAGATATTCACCCTATTAGGAGTGGCTTAATTAGAGGGCTTTAAACACTGTGTTAGAATGTCACCTTTCTCAAGGATTTTACAAAAAGACTGTTAAGTTCACCCGGTTAAGAGATTTTTCTATTACAAATGCAAATAAGAAACAACTATAAATTGATTTGTAAAACTACAACTATATCTTAATTGATCAAATCTCTTATGCGCTCTCTAACTAGTGGCAACAACTCTTCATCAATCTATGCTCTTAGACTCATATAATCACTTCTCTACTCTTCACTTCTTTACTCGGTAGCACTTCAACTCATCAACTTACCAGCCATATGTTCTTCAAATTCATCCTTTAAATAGAATCTATTTTTGCCTCTTAATCTCCTTGATTAGGTTTTCCTTCAATCACGCTCAGCCGTTAGATTCACCTTTATGAAAATTTTCAACAAATTTGAAACTCGATTTGCCGCTTCGACATCACCTTGGAACTTTCACTTTCTTGGAAATAAAACTTTTATTTTTTCCGCTTATCTATACCATAGATTTCTTCCTTGAATCTTCACATGCGTAGATATTGCAACTAACTTCCTTCACATTCTTGGAATCCTCCAAATTTCAGTAGCATCACATTAAAAGTGTTCTTATCCTTGATTTACAGCAACTGTTAAGCTTGGTAACTAACTCTCGGTTCGATGAATAACATGCACTGCTCGATGCTTCAATGTCTCTGTGTCGTGACCATTTTCATAACCCTTTACCAAAAAAATTCTCTCTTCTAGGTAACTAAACTCTTTAGTCTTACTGACTTGTCCAATCTGCTTTATCGACTTGATAAAGTAGAAACCAATTATCTCAAGATAAACTTATCATTGTATAATCTTTATCTATTTCCCAATTAAATCAACCCTGAAAGATATGGCTATTCAATATGAATCAAAAATCAATTTCTTGAAATTAATGACAAAATAACAACTAATATAATATGTTCTACAGTCATGCATACCTCTGATCTCGGTCTTCATCATCACCTCCATTAGTTAAGTAACAATATCCCTCTTTGGCATTGATGGAAACACTGTCAATTGATGATGGTAACACTGTCAATCTCCCTTTTACATATCTATTCAGTCTTGACTCCCTTTGAGTTGTTTGATCTTGTTCTCCCTATGTATTCTTTCTCTCTCCACATCTTCTATGCGTATGCATCAATTAAGTCATTCTCCCTATTCAAAAACAAGGCCAAAGGTTCATACTCCTAAAAATTTGTTCAGGAAGTGGATCATACCTTGCATGTATTGATAACTCATTGCATACAGAATTACTTCACACAACTTCAGGAAACACCTAAAGTGTGAACACTAGCATCAACTCCCAAAATAGATATTCTATTGAGTCCTAGAATTGATGCAACATGCATCTTGCTTTACTTAATGTTGGATAGGGGTAGGAACCCTAATTTACCTTTAAGATATTCAAAAGCATCCTTCGGTTGTGTCTTAGTGAATATATCTACTAATTGTTCCTTTGAGTTCACATACTCCAACATCACTTGCTTATCTTGAACTTGCTCTCTCAAGTAATGGTACTTGATAGATATGTTCTTGTCTTAGAATGCATCACAAGATTCTTTGATATGTTTATAGCACTTGTGTTAACACAAAATATAGTAATTGGATTGAGAATATCCTCTTGCATACCTTCTAGTAGCTATTTGATCCATACAATGTTTGTACAATTCATAGCTACAGTAACATATTTAGCCTTCACAGTAGACTGTGATATACAACTCAGTTTCTTACTTAGCCATGTAACTAATATTTCTCCTAAAATGAAAGCTCCTCCACTTGTACTTTTTCTATCATTAATATTTATGCCCCAATCAACATCAATGTAGACCTTCAATTCAAAAGTTCCTCCTTTCTTGTATAGTAGACCAAAGTCCTCAGTTCCTTTCGAATATCTAAATATCCTTTTCACTGTAGACATATGTGATTCCTTTGGATCGACAAAAAATATTGCAACAATCCCAACTACATGAGCTATATCAGGTCTATTGTGAACAACATAATGTAGCTTACCAATAATTGATCGATAAAGTGTTTCATTTACTTCTTTTGACTCATCTTCCTTAGATATATTGAAACCAGTGATCATCGGTGTACCAACCAGTCTTGAATCATCCATGCCAAAAGTCTTTAGGATCTCTTTGATGTACTTTGATTGTGTAATGTCGATCCCATCTTTTACTTTTTGAATCTATAGTCCAAGAAATAATTTAATCTCTCCAATCATGGGCATCTCAAATTCCTTTCTCATTTCTTCAGCAAAAGATCTGCATAATGTGTTATTGTCTCCAAAGATAATATCATCAATAAATATCTCAATAATCAAAATCTTGTTAGTACTATCACATTTTAGAAAAACATTGTTGTTATCACTAGTTCTTTGAAATCCAATCTTGATTAGATATGCATGTAATCTTTCATACAAGCGCGGGGTGCTTGTTTCAAACCATATAGTGCCTTGTTCAGTTTGCATACCATGTCCTTGTTAGTATTCTCAGCAAATCCTTCAGGTTGTTCTACAATGGTATTCTTCCTCAAGAATACCATTAAGAAATGCAGACTTGACATCCATTTTATAGACTTTAAATCCTTTGTAAGTTGCATATGCTAGTAGAATTCTAACTCCTAATCTAACAACAAGTGCAAAAGTTTCACCATAGTTAATTCCTTCTTGTGCATACCCCTTGCAAACTATTCTTGCTTTATTTCTGATTACATCTCCATGCTCATTTAGTTTGTTTCTAAATATCCACTTTGTACCAATAACAACCTTATCTTTACGTCTAGGTACCAAACTCCATGTGTTATTCTTTTAAATATGATCTAACTCTTCTTTCATTGCTTTAATCCAGTCTTCATTTTCTATTGAATCATTAAATTTCCTTGGCTCAAGCTCAGAAATTAAGAATGTATTATCTCTTACCTTGCTTCTTGTCATTATTCCAACACTTTTTTCTCCAATTATCTTACTCGGTGAGTGGTGTCTCCTCACATACTTGGCTAGAACAGGCTCGATAGTTGGTGAAACTTCATTTTCATCATTCGGTTGTAGCTCTCTTTGTTAAGCTTCCTCCTTAGTTTGTGCATTCGGTAAGGTGTCAGGAACATCTGGTTGTACATATACAAATCTATGATAATCTTTAGGTTCCTTCTTGTTGTCCTCATAATTTATCTCTACAAATTCATCAATTATCACATTTTCACTTTTGATGCAGGAGCATCCTAGGATCCTTGGAAATCCTGCTCAACCAAAAATATGTTTTCTAGCTTGTTTGGAGACTTCTCGGAGAAACACTTTGTTTCTTTGTTGCTCGTGTTCTGTTGCTGGGGCATGCTTGGTTTTCTGACGCTCGGGTTTGTTGCTCAGGGATGCTTGGCCTGAGTCACTCTGTTGCTCGATCAACCTTTGCCTGAGTTGATTATATTTGAGTTGGATGTGGTGGCTGACTTTTGGATTTATTTTTTGATTGTGGCATTAATGGTGGATCTATCATTGGGGATTGTGTGGACCTAAATCTGGGTCGGAGATTTCTCCAATAATTGTTTTTTTAGGCCGACCTATTAGTTTCCTTTTGTATTTAAGTTGTATCTCATTCTTAGCTTAGCACAATAGATTGGGATAAGATTTAGAAGGGTAGATCAAGTGTTGGATTTGAGAATCTGGATCATGAATGTATGTGTTGCAGAAGATCTGTATTAGATCTTAAATCTATCTTTGTAATTGGTTGTAACTGAGAAGGCCTTACAGCCTGACATGTTGAATTTTGTTGATATTTCAAGATAATATATGAGTTGAATGTTGATTATATTTCTGTGTATCTGGTTGTTTTTGCTGTTGTGGTTATTTTCTGCAAGTTTGGAAAATCCTTCATTGGATCCTCCATCCTTGACTGCATCAGGTGGTTTCAGAGCAGTGGGATTGCTGGAGAAAGAGTTAGGTTTCCAATTACTAGAGATTTTTGGAGCAAAGATGCCTCCAAAGAAAATTTGTGAGATCACAGAGGAAGAACCTAGGGAGGAATTTAGTCTTGAAGATTTTCAATCTTTGCAGAAGCAAGTGGAAGATCTACAAGAGGAGTTGCAAAGAAAGAATGCACCCAGAGAAGAATGAATTAACGGTGAAGATTCTGATGAAGAATATCATTTTGAAGAATCTATAGAAGATATCAGAGATCTTGATGAGGCTAGATTTATGAGAGTTATGTCTAAAATTGGGAAAAGACCTAGGATCAAAGTTTCTACATTTGTTGGAAGCCTTAGGCCAGAAGAATTGGATTAATGAGATGGATGAATACTTTGAGTATGAAGAAGTGGAAGGTCCTAATAGAGTTTGGGTTGCAAAGACAAAGATGAAGGGTCATGAAAACATATGGTGGAGAGAAGTTCAATTGGAAAGAAATCAGAGAGGTAAAGACAAGATCATCAGATGGAATATAATGGCTGAAAAGTTGAAGAAGAAATTCATTCTAGTAGATTAAGAATTGGAGATGTTCAAGAAAATGCAAGGTTTAAGGCAGACAAACAAATCAGTGCAAGAGTATACCAAGGAGTTTTATAAGATTCTGATTAGGACTAGACATTCAAAAGCTAAAAAGGAGAAAGTTGCTAGGTATATCTATGACTTGAGACCTATTATTCAGGAAGAGTTACTTGTTGTTCGGATGCCAACAATAGGAGATGCTTATCATATGACATTGAAGATTAAGGAGAAGCTGAACAAGAAGTTTGAAAGCAAACAAAATAAAAGAAACAAAGGTTGTAAGACTGATGACACAACTGCTGAGAGTAAGGTGGTGGATAATCCTAAGAAGACAGAGGTAGGATCTAACAGTAGTCAAACTGCTAAAGATTAAAATCGTGGGTATGGAAGAAGAGGAAGAAGTGATTTCACTGGTACTTGTTTTCAGTGTGGTGAAAAGGGACATAGGGCCTGGTCATGTCCTCAAAATAAGTTCACCCTGATAATAGAGGAAAATTTAGTGAATGCTGCAGAAGAAGGAGAAGTTATGATCACTAGAAAGCTGGCTGCATGTATTAATGAACCAATGCAGAGAAGGAATTTATTCAGAACCATATGTAAATGCAAGGATAAGGTATGTAATGTCATAATTGATGGTGGCAGTTTTGAGAACTTTGTTTTAGAAGAGATGGTTAGTAAGTTAAATTTGGGAAGAAGAAAACATGCTAATCCTTATCAGATTAGTTGGATACAAGATGTGTCTAAGGTTAGGGTTGAGGAACAATGCCTTATTACTTTTAAGATTGGATCTTATTATGATGAGATATTATGTGATGTGTTGCCTATGGATTCTTGTCACCTGTTGCTCGGTAGACTTTGGAAATATGACAAAAATGTTATGTTTAATGGTCGTGCAAATACCTATGTTGTGAGGCAGGGTGAATCCAAGCATAAAATTCTACCTTTGCCAGAAGCAGGGAATAAGGGATGTGGATTTATCAGATGTTGCCCGGATAACAGTGAAAAACATGAGGATAGAGAATTGATGAGCCTATGGGTGAAAGGAAGGAGGATATGAAGAGAGGAGAGAATGAAACCTCTAAAAAAATTACAGAGATTAAGAGATAGATGACACTTTTGGCTGGGATAGTGCAACAGATGTTGACCCTAGTGCCACAAAGGGATGTTGATGATAAGTTGATTAGTCAGTCAGATGAGAAGGTATTTCAGTGAAACACTGATAGTATCAAAGGTACCAAGGATGATCAATGTCAAATACTGTCAGTTGCAGGTAAGAGATATGAGGAAAGTACATGACTGATAGATCTATTGAATGGGACAATGGACTGAGTCAAGACAACATGGAATGAAGGGAAAGAGGAGATATTGGTTAAGAACAAGTATGTAATACATGTTCTAATTCCCTTAAGATGTTCATGATTCCTTTATGGGAACATCTTCTTTACCTGGGGTGTCTGATGCAGGAGCATCCTAGGATCCTTGACAATCCCGCTCAACCAAAAATATGTTTTCTAGCTTGTTTGGAGACTGCTCAGAGAAATACTTTGTTTCTCTGTTGCTCAGGTTCTGTTGCTCGGGCATGCTTGTTTCTCTATTGCTCGGGTTTTGTTGCTTGGGAATGATTGGTTTTTTGACACTCTGGTTTGTTTCTCAGGGATGCTTGGCCTGAGTCACTCTATTGCTTGGTCAACCTTTTCCCAAGTTGGTTATTTTTGAGTTGGATGTGGTGGCCGAATTTTGCATTTATTTTTGATTGTGACATTAATGGTGGATCTATCATTGTGGATTATGTGGACCTAAATATGGGTCGGGGGTTTCTCCAATAATTTTTTTTGTATGCCAACCTATTAGTTTCCTTTTGTATTTAAGTTGTATCTTGTTCTTAGCTTAGTGCAACAGATTGGGATCAGATTTAGGAGGGCAGATCAAGTGTTGGATCTGAGAATCTAGATCATGAATGTATGTGTTGCAAAAGATTTGTATTAGATCTTAAATCTATCTTTGTAATTGGCTGTAACCGGGAAGGCCTTACAACTTGACATGTTGAATGTAATTGATATTTTGAAATAATATATTAGCTGGATGTTGATTATATTTTTGTGTATCTAGTTGTTTTTTCTATTGTGGTTATTTGCTGCATGTTTGGACAATCCTTCATTGGATCATCCAGCCTTGACTGCATCAACTTTCCACAATTTTGTTAGTAGATTTGTTCAAACATTTGTAGGCTTTTCGCTTTGTAGAATATCCGAAGACTATTCCTTCATCTCCTTTAGAATCAAACTTACCATCTCTAGCACCTTTAATAATATAGCATCTACTACCAAATACTTTGAAATAACTCACATTAGGTTTGTGATAATAACAAATATCATATAGTTTTTTCTATGTACCTTTCTTTAAGTTTACTTAGTTAAGTGTATAGGTAGCAGTGCTGACTGCTTCTCTCCAATAAGTTTGAGAAATTCCCTTCTTAATCATCACTGTTCTCACATAATCCACAATGGATCTATTTCTCCTTTTAGCTATACCATTCTACTGTGGTGTCCTTGGTGCAAATATTTGTCTCTTTATTCCATGTTCATTGCAGAAGAGTGTAAAATCATCAGAAGTAAACTCTCCTCCTTTGTCATATCTCAGACACTTAAGTTTTCTACCAGTTTCCTTCTCAACTATTTCCTTGTACCACTTAAACATTTGAAAATCTTCATATTTTTCTTTTAAAAACATAATAGACACCATTCTAGAATAGTCATCAACAAACAAAATGAAATATATGTCACCACAGTAGCTTTGTATTCTCATCTGTCCACATAGGTCAGTGTGCACTAAGTCCAAAATTCCCTGTGTAACATAAGACTTACTTGTAAAGCGTGACTTAGTCAATTTTCCAACTTGACATTCCTTGCACATGACATTCTCAGGTTTCTCTAATATTGAGAGACCTCTTACTCTATTTTTTTTTCTTACTTTGATTAAGTTGTCAAAATTCACAGTACATAGCCTCTTGTGCCATAACCACGCATCTTCAACTTTTGCAAACAAACAAATCTTAGTAGAAGTATCAAGGTAGAATAGGTTACTTTTAGATTGTTCTCTAGTGGAAATCAAATTTCCTTTTTGATCAAAGACTTTTACCTTTCCATATTGAAATTCCAATCGGTGTCCTATATTTTTTAGTTATGCCACACTCAACAAATTGTACATTAGACCTTCAACTCAATACACATCATCACATCTTGTGTTATTCAACATAACTATAGAGCCTTTCCCTTTCACAAGATAAGGAGCATCATTACCGAATCTAACATATCCTCCACCATGTTTTTCCATAGTAATGAACTTAAGTGTATCACCAGTCATATGGTGTGAACACCCACTATCTATAATCTAGGTATCATTTTTTCTTACATGCGATATTAGGGATTTTTATTCCTTACATTTTTCTTCATCATAATCATCCTTTATAGAAACATAAACCACTTCTTCTCCGTCATCATCATCTGTTTCATCATTGATTAATACTTCATTAGCAATATAACATGACTTCTTACCTTTATTCTTGTAATATCAGAATCTCTTGAATTTGTATCCTTTCTTGTTCTCATCTTGGTTGTCTTTTTTCTCATCACTGTCATTATCAGGGCATCTAGAAGCAATGTGTCCAACTTTGTTACATTTAAAAAATTTAAAGGGTAACTTACCTTTGTAATTTCCTTTGTCTCTCTATAGTCTTCTAGCTACTATAACTTCAAAATCTCTTTGATTTTCTTCATCTTCAGCATACAGTTCTTCTAGCTCACTCTTGCAACTATAGAATCTTTCACTAGCACTACTTGCATAACCATCACTAGGTCTACACTCCCTAGAACTTCAAATATTCAAAGATGATTTAAATTCAAACATAATCTTAGAAGTAGCAGGTAAACTATTATCAAAGTCATCAAGCTCAAAAGCAATCAACTTACCAATAATAGCATCTAGTAAAACAATCATCTAAGGAATGGATCTTTGTTCTTGTATTGCAAACACTCAGATATCATACATAGGTAACAATGTCCTAAATAGTTTTCTTGTCACATATTCTTCAATTATTTGACCTCCAACACCTCTGATAGCATTCACAGTTTCCTTTATTCTAGTGTTGTATAGTGTAACATTTTCACCTTCTCTCATTCTCATAGAATCAAATTTCCCTCTTAAGATTTCAACTTTTTATTTCATAACATACTGGTCTCCACCTTGTATCAACTCAATCTTATCCCACATCTGCTTTATTGTATCACATCCTATAATTTCATTGAACTGTAGATTGGTGACAGTAGATGATATCTCAATCATAGCTTGTGTGTGATCTTGTCTTTCTCTTATATTCTCAATTGTCAAAGAACCAGTTTTCGGTGGTGTATACTCATTGTCAATATAATATGATACATAGTCTCCAATACTAGAGAGATGCAACCTCACTCGGTTCTTCCATGTAGAGAAGTTGTACTTATTCATCTAAGGTTCTTCCCTCTTATACATCTTTAGATCTTTAACTCAAGTCTCTTAAACTTTATCTCTTAGAGTACTGAGCTCTGATACCAATTGTTGGTCCAATGAGAGGGGGGTGAATAAAAAACTACAACCATTTATACTTCAAAACTTAACTCTAATTCAACTTGGTAGGATAAACAACAACAGTAACCGAATCACCAAATAGCTTCAATGTAATAAAAAATAAATTTCATAAATAGTAAATAACATCTACATGAAATCATTCAACACATATAACACCAGAGTTAGTGAGGAAAACCAATTTGGTATAACCTCTGTGGGAATTGCTACCCACAAATAAAAATACTCTTCTAAAGTATGCTCGGTTAAAGGTCAATCTTGTTAAGGATTACAATGCACATTTGCTAAATGTGACCCTATTAGGGGATTTACCTCAGACCCATTAAGATCTTCACCCTTTTAGGAGTGGTCTGATTAGAGGGCTTTAAACACTGTTTTAGAATGTCACCTTTCTCAAGGATTTTACAAAAATACTGTTAAGTCCACTCGGTTAAGAAATTTTGCTATTACAAATGCAAATAAACAATAGTTATAAATTGATCTGTAAAACTACAACTACCTCTTTCTTGATCAGATCCCTTATGTGCTCTTTGACTACTGGCAACAACTCTTCATCAATCTCTGCTCTTAGACTCATATAATCACTTCTCTACTCTTCACTTCTTTACTCGGTAGCACTTCAACTCATCAAATTTCCAGCCATATGTTCTTCAAATTCATCCTTTAAATAGACTCTATTTTTGCCTCTTAATATCCTTGATTAGGTTTTCCGTCAATCACACTCAGCCAGTAGATTTACCTTTATGAACTTTTTCAACAAATTTGAAACTCGGTTTTACGCTTTGGCATCACCTTGGAATTTGCACTTTCTTGGAAATAAAAATTTTATTTTTTTCCACTTAATCTATACCATAGATTTCTTCCTTGAATTTTCTCGTGCGTAGATCTTGCAACTAACTTCCTTCACATTCTTAGAATCCTCTAGATCTCAGTAGAATCACATTAAATGTGTTCTTATCCTTTATTTCCAACAACTGTTAAGCTCGGTAACTAACTCTCGGTTCGGTGACTAACATGCACTACTCGATGCTTCAATGTATCAGTGTCCTCACCGATTTTCATAACCTTTTATGACAAACTTCTCTCTACTCAGTAACTAAACTCTTTAGTCTTACCGACATGTCCAATCTACTTTACCAACTTGATAAAGTAGAAACCAATTATCTCAAGATGAACTTATCATTGTTTGATCTTTATCTATTTCCCAATTAAGTCAACTCTGAAAGATATGGAAATTCAATATGAATTAGAAATCAATTGCTTGACATCAATGACAAAATTCCAACTGATCTAATCTGTTCTACAATCATGTATACCTCTGATCTCAACATTCATCATCATCTCCATCAATTGAGTAACATCTTGAACTTGATGATGTCATAATCAAGTATCAAGAGTTAGAAAAGTACAACTACATGATTAAAGGAGAAATTTTTGAGGCAAAGAATCAAATGGAAAACTTCATGCAAGCAGTAACAAAATTGATGAACAAATGGAGAGACAAAAACCTAAAGGTGATAAGATAGGAGTTGGCTTCAATGAAGATGAATGTTCTAGATCTCAAGAAAGACAATATAAAGACAAAGCATATGAGGAACCTAATCAAGAAGAGGAATCTAATGTGAAAACTAGACCTTTCATAGGAAGATTCTTTGGATGCAACAAAATTGGTCACATGAAGAGGGATTGTAGAGGTAAGAATCCTTATAAATTCTTTGTTGGCTATTGTTTCAACTACTATTCATATGGGTACAAGAAGGAATAATGTAGAAAACCTGATCAATCATCGATGAAGCAAGATTACATCGGTGAGGAAAGAGAATCTAAGATCACATGTTACAAGTGCAACAAATTTGGGCACATTGCAAGAAATTGAAGATTAATCAGAAGAAACCACCACCTATATATTAAAAATGCAATAATCAAGGACACATAGCAAAGTTTTGTAGATATAATGGACCAACAAGAAACAAGATACCACCTACAGTAATAAAGAGGAACATTCATGACGTTAGTAAGAGAATGACTGAGTATATAGATGAGTTCAATAAAAAGTTTGTAAAATAAGGAAACAAGGATAGTTATAAGGTATGGAAAGACATTCAAGAAACATCCATACAAATAGATGGAGGATGACCCTGCGGGTGCATTCTCTTAGATTCCACACAATGTTTTACACATCAAAGAAATTAGGGCATACATCCAATGCAAGTATGAGTCAATTGGGGATTTTAAGATTCTCCAGGAGATGAAAGATATGTTGAATGAAGATAAAATATGGAAACCAGATTTTGCACATTTACAAAATCTAAACGTCGTTGATGGAATTTTATGAGTTCGGTGAAGAAGAATGGATCAAAATTGTGTTAAGAAAAATTCATGATCAATTTATTTGGATTGGGGAGCAACCTATCAAGATCAAAAGTGAACTTATTCATAAAGTTACTGGATTGAACAATTCTGGCATTGTTCCGACTACGGAGAAAAAATGAAGAAGAAAGTTGAAACCCTAACATACTCAAAGTGGGATAAAAGAGAAATGACCATCATAGACATATTTCAACAAGATGTAAGGTTAGTTTCAATGATTTTGGGATACAAATTGCATTATAGAAGCCGACCAAACTTTGTTTTTGTTGGAGTTATAATAATGACATATAAGATGGTGAAAGAAAAAGTTCAATATGATCTATGTGAAGTTATGAAACTATAATTGCTGGAGAATGTAAGGTACATAAATAAAGGTAAGTCAAAAGCATTAAGATTTGGATCACTCATCTTACACATTTTCCTCCGCGTAATGCATAAGTTCCCTGGTATGCATCCTAAGGCATGAAATGACAATGAACCTTCTGGTATTCAAGTAAGAAAAAATTATAGAAGGCAAAATAATAAATGGGTAGATGGGGAGATCTTTGATATGTTTAAGATATTTCAAAGAGAAATGAAGGAGAGAAAGAGAATTCTAGAAGAAACCGTTAGAAAATACAAGATACAATTTATTTTATGGCTGAAATTGACTGTGTATGCTTTGAAGATATTGAACCTAGAATGAGGTGGTGCCCTCTTATGGGGTATGACGTTAGTGATGAAGTTCTTACACTATAAGTTGATCATGTGTTATCTGCTGATATTGATCCTAGTGAGGAGAGATGGGGTACTTATGAAGATAAGTCCTCTAAAGTCAGGGAAAAACTAACTAGAGGTGACAGGAAAAGGAAGATAGAAAAACTTATTGACAACGTATCAGAGAAATGAGGAATTAGAAATAATGAGATTTCTGAGTGGAGAAATAAGGTATTAGAGAATTCTTATGGCATAGAGAGCTTAGATACTCCACCCCTACCTACTATTGAGACTTTGAGGTATCAGACTCAACTCTGCCAGTGGTCATTGTACCTAAAACTACTTCTACACCAAGTAGAAGATCATCAAATAGGACTGTTGTGGTTAAGATAGAAAAGGAAGTGGTAGAGAATTCTGTGAGGATAACCAAGTCCTCTAAAACTAAACAAGAATCACCTGCTAAGAAGCAAAATAAAGAGGAGAAGAAGATTGAAGAGGAGAAGTTTGAAAGCGGAAGAGATTGTACAAGTGACAAATGAGAGATATCAGTGGAAGCCTGAACTAAAGGTATTGGAAAAGAGAATAGTTGAGCAAGGAAAGCGGAATCAATTGCCTAAATACTATGAGAGGTATTATGAAAAAGATAAAATTGAAATTAAAGAAAGTGTTATCAAACATATGTTAGTTTTAAAAAATAATGTGATTGAGCTTGAGGGAAGTATTCCAAAAGAACTATTTGATCAATTAGAAATTAGAAAGAAAAGAGCCTTAGAAGAGGATGATAGAATCTATGTAAAATATATAGAGGATATGCTTCCAGGTATTTCACATGTAGAGAATGATAGGATCTTGAAGGCAATAAGACCTTTTCTGAGATGAAAAAACCATGTTGACTAAGATTATGACAGGAAGTATGAAACAATTGAGGAAGAAATAATCAAAGCCATTGACAAGGTCCTTTTGGATGAAGTTCCTGAGAAGAAAAATCCCCCAAAGACACCTAAGCCCAAAGCATTATTGATTGGGGAATCATCTAAAATAGTGTGTGTTGAAGTTGAAGACTCTAATTATGAGGATGGGACAAATCAATTTTATAGTACCGCGAGGCAACCATATTTATTTGTGGAAAGTATACCAGTGTCTTTGAACACTTTGCAGGATGTTGGTGACCCTTGTCAAGGGAATGCTGACACTGTTCCCGAGGTAGATGGTAGCAGTGCACAAAGTACAGTAAATGTGATAGATCTTGGCACATTGACTGAAGGAGAAATGAAAGAAGTTATTAAGGAAAGGAAGAACGAGGAAGCAGAATAGGGTAATCCTAATGTAGTTAAAAATTAAATTATGTTTGAAGGAAAGAAGGATGCTGAAATAGAGGTTGTAACTAAGAAAGAAGAAAAAGTACTTATTTATACTCTTATTAAGGAAAAATCTATTTCTACAACTCAATTGTTGGCAAGTGACTGCAAGCCCCTGAGTACTAATGTGGATGAAATGGATGAGGATGAGCTAATAAAGCTATCTATTATGGCCTTTGCTAAGGATAAGGAAATATCTAAGCATAAAACATAAAAGAAGGCTAATATATTGGAAAAGTCAGTGACAAAATTAACAAAATTTTACCTATACCTTTCACCTTCCAAGGTAATTATGGTTATTAGATAATTTGGGCAGATTCCTTGATGACCTTGATATGCACTTCACTTCTTTGGAGAAGGTTGCAACTGTGAAGGTTGAGAAAGAATACATGTCTATGAATTTAGAAGAGGTATGCAAGTTAATAAAGTGGGATATAGGCATATTAGGTATCACTATTTCTAAAATTAGGACTTGCATTGAGCATGGGAAGAAGATATACAACTATTGTATAAATCCTTCTAGGAATGTGCAGAATGTGGTGGACATAATTTACAATAATGAGAAGGCATTGGAGAAATTGGCAAAGAATCACGGGTCTTCCTCAAAATCGGTTACTGAGTTGGATAAGGAAGTGTCCAATTTGTTGGAAAAAATCAGTGTGATACAAACTGAGAAAACAAGAGTGTTGGGAAGATTTGGTGAGTTGAGGAGTTTGATTACTCTTAAACTGTCAATTTTGAAGAAGAACCTTGAGGACACGGAGACAAAAAATAAATCTCTTGATGGCTCTATGTCTACAGTACAGAAGGATGCAGAGATCACATACTTTTCTTTGAATGGTTTAATCTAGGTTGGTCTAACCTTAAAGATAACATGTGAAGTAGATGCAAGGGTCTTGGCAACCTCTTTCCTAGACATACTTCACATGGTGTAAATTTTTGATGAGAAGTCCTAATTTTTTTCTGCATATATAGATACGGTTTCTTTGACATTGATGTCATAGGGGGAGTAATAATTGTGAAAAATGTATACAGAATTATATAAGGGGTGTATAGACAATAATTTGGCATTGGGCACTTAGTCATTTTTCACTAAGTGTTTCCATCAATGCCAAAGGGGGAGATTATTGGCAAGTGGCCAAGGATATATAGAATATATGTTTTCATTTATTACAAAACTACTTATTGGTATGGTTTTTTGGAGTAAAATTCAGTTTTGGGTATCGAGTCTTGGAAAAATGAATAAGTCCATAGGCAGTCTTCTGGATACAGTCGCACAGTTTTACCTGGCAAACATAGTAAATGGGGAGTTAATTCATGCTCTCTTAGAGGAAGGTATTATGGAGTGTTCTATGGATTCAGTTATGGTCACTTGTATTTTGGAGTTGTATGGAGAGAGTTACAACATGTTCTTGGCATGCGATGATAGTACAACAGTAAAACATGGCAGATGAAAGGTCGCAATGATTGATGGAGTAACGTGTGGATTCTAGCAGTGCTATTTTGGATTTAGGTAAGATACTATCCTATCTTGATGGATGTGTGATCACCTATTTTTTATTTAATCTTTGGTTATGTGTTGGACACATTTGGTAATACACTTGTGAGCCAACTGGACATAATATGAAATCGGGTATATAAGTAGATACGTTTTTGAGATGCTAATGATATGAAATTGGGTGTGAATGCATTATAATGTCAGAATGATGGAGAGGATATTCCAAGCTATAATTGGAACTACTTGAGTATAGTAGATACTTGTATATTTCATCTTTTGTGATACTACATTGTAAAAAGACAATTTTGTATTGTAAGAGCAGTGAGATCCTTGTATTACCCCTAACAGGGTTTTAATCCTTTAACATGGATATTGTACTAAATGTAATATTCAGCTCCCAATAGGGACAATATAATCTTAGTGCATAATTTGTGGGTACCATCCCCACTGGGATTTCCCTTAACAAGGTTTCCTCGTAAACAAATTATGGTGTTTTGAGTTATTTACAATATGCTTGTGTTCTCTTTATTTGAGTATTTGCATGGTTAAGTTTGAATTGATTAAATAAGATTAAAAGTGCTACAACACCTATTCACCCCCTCCCAATGTTTATTAATCCTAAAAAATCTTTCCAAAAATCCTAGTATTTTCTTTGCTTTGCAACACTTTATGATTTAACCCAAAACACTGATAATTGCCTCAATTTTTCTTCCCAACTTAGTCACTATGGCGACCATAACTATTCAATAATTTTATAACCACAAATGAATGTGCCCTACATGGATGTGATGCCCTAGCTTTGAGTGAGCTAGGTTTTTTCAAATGAAAACCAAAATTTGCATTATTCAGAGAATGTCGACATGAAATTTTCAATAAACTTTAAACTTTGCATTATTAATGTTGATAAGGATGAAATTACCCACTTCCATATTAAATTCCATTCAATGCAATACAACACTTCAATAAAATATCTCACAAAGGAGAGTGGCTAGGGGGCCAAACAAAAGGCCTACCTAGCAATATAATATATTATTTCTATGGTCACTACATTGACAAAAATACTCAAACTTTCCATCCATTATAAATGAAACACTAGGTAATATAAACTTAAGCTCTTCACCTTATCAATGAAATGAGGACATGAGACAATATATCTCTAACAATATATTCCTGCCAGAATATTAACGTGATGATCCAATAGAACCATTATATCATAATATGCCAAATTAAACAGACCATGATAACACCAATTGAAATATAACATCATTGATATCCATATCCATGTCTCAACACTGTAAAAACCATGCAAACCATATAGACCATTTCACTGCTACTGACTAGATTATTGTTTTTGGCATCAAGGACAACTCAAAAGGTGAGGAGTGAGCAACAAACTCCCCCTTTTTCCTTTGTGACAAATACAATAATCATCTTTCTCCCCTATTTGGAACAAGGACAAATAGATCAAGGATAGAAAGTAGAAACCAAACTGTATAAATATCTAGAAACATGATGTTGGAGCACAAGTGTATGATCTAGCTATGTGGGAAAGGTTTGTAAAACCTATTTGGCATCAAGGAAAACTCAAGTATCAGCACTGAAGATCATATTCTGATACACCATTTCTAATCAAAGAATATTGTGGAATATATCAAATTGTTGATGTTCATAGCTTCGATCAGATAAAATGATCATGATATTATGAGAAATAAATAAGCAAATATATAATGATGGATATTATTATATTAATATATATACTTAATTTTATCTCTTTATAATATTGATCATATCGGTCAATATTATGTTCAACTTTATTAATACCGATTTGTATTGATTATATAATATTATTCTATATTATATATGTATATTAATATATATAGTAGTAATGATATTATTATATATATTAATATACATATACAAATGTATATTATATTTGATAATATAAATAATATTAAAACTTAATTCTAAATGCTCATAAAATATCGAATTGATATTGGTTAAATTAAATAATAGTTACCGATTGATATCGGTCCAAATAAAGTACTAATCACCGATTCATATCGGATGAGTTCTAATACCGATCGGGTGATCGGGCATCACCGATTGTGTATTACTGTTGGCATGCGTTATTATTACTATCATCGATCGTATACTACTGATCATAAATTAATAAATCAGTCTTAATTTATAAAAGGTATTGGTTGTGGTTTGATAACACCGATTAATATTATTGGTTTTTTAAGTAATTCATTTGTATATTGAAAAGACATGATTATATAGAGTCATGTCTCTTCAAAGAGACATGCCTCTATATCATCATGTCTTCTATATTTATATTCAATGATTTTTGATTGAGGATAAGCATATAAAACAAACAATGCAAGACTCACTTATCCAATCTGCAGAATATCGATATTAATATATTAATATATATCTATTATTATATCAGTAATAATATATATATATCTTGTGATTAAATATATTACATATATTGAGGTTATATAAGAAAAATTAAAAGCCACATATTCTGATCCAAAAATTAACACAGTATCAGAGCCAAGTTCCTTCGTTAAAGCCTAACCGCTTGAAGGAAGATCAAATTAGATTGAAGGAAGATCAAGATCAGATTTTTTGGAAATTTTGTACCTCCAGAATGACAATTGGAATGAGACTCGAAGACAGACTTGAAGGTGCCTCCGATTTTGAATCATGGAAACTTTGAATGATGTTGGTATTAAGGAAGAATGAGCTAAAGACAATAATGGAAAATCCTCGTAAACCTAATGGAAAATGATGAGCATAGACAATGGGAAAACTTTAGACAAGGAGTAAGTGCTCGTGCCAAACTCTCCAAATTTGATCAACTGCATTCAAGAAGAGTGTAAAGGAATCATGAAATCCAGAAGAGTAGACACCTTATGATTGAGAGGGAGTTCACTGAACACTTTTGAGGTAAATTTGACAT
>MU225860.1:1357259-1379203 GCA_018584345.1 Thuja plicata
ATCATGTGACTTGATGTTGGTAGGCCATTACTCTGAGTATTTGGAGAATATCATGCGACTTGATATTCTGTGACAAATACTCCCAATATCATGAGATGATATTTATAAATCTATGAGTTATGGTGAACATCATGAGACTTGATATTCCTAAGCAGTCCATATCTCTGACATCACAGTAATGTGATATCAAAATAAAATTTTACAATTAACGTTGTGTTGCTCTTTTAGATTGATGTGCATTTTATCTTCCCTAGCTAAGAGGGAGTCTTGATGTTTATAGCTTCAATCAGATAAAATGTTCATGATATTATGAGAATAAATAAGCAAATATATAATGATGGATATTATTATATTAATATACATACTTAATTTTATCTCTTTATAATATTGATCATATCGGTCAATATTATGTTCAACTTTATTAATACCGATTTGTATTGATTATTTAATATTATTCTACATTATATATGTATATTAATATATATAGTAATAATGATATTATTATATATATTAATATACATATACAAATGTATATTATATTTGATAATATAAATAATATTAAAACTCAATTCTAAATGCTCATAAAATATCGAATTGATATCGGTTAAATTAAATAATAGTTACCGATTGATATCGGTCCAAATAAATTACTAATCACCGATTCATATCGGATGAGTTGTAATACCGATCGGGTGATTGGGCATCACCGATCATGTATTACTGTTGGCATGCATTATTATTACTATCATCGATAGTATACTACCGATCATAAATTAATAAATCGGTCTTAATTTATAAAAGGTATCAGTTGTGGTTTGATAACACCGATTAATATTATCGGTTTTTTAAGTAATTCATTTGTATATTGAAAAGACATGATTATATAGAGTCATGTCTCTTCAAAGAGACATGCCTCTATATCATCATGTCTTCTATATTTATATTCAATGATTTTTGATTGAGGATAAGCATATACAACAAACAATGCAAGACTCACTTATCCAATCTGCAGAATATCGATATTAATATATATATATATATCTTGTGATTAAATATATTACATATATTGAGGTTATATAAGAAAAATTAAAAGCCACATATTCTGATCCAAAACTTAACACAAATAAAAAATAATATTCTTGCAGTGGGAATAACAGGAAAATGTGTCAAGCAAAAAATACTAAACATCATAAGGCAATTCTGAAAATGATAAGTGCAAGATATATGAAGACTACCACCTTGTTGTACTGCACTGATACAACAATATCTCTTCCTGTTCAATATTTATTCACCAATAAATAATTTCATAAATTATATAATAACATATTCTATTGTTGTCTAGCTAAAAAAGATGGAGCTGCTAAAGGATATCAAAAATAAAAGGTGATCATGTATACTCAAAGTAGAAGATTCATTCTGAAACTTATAACTTGTGATAAACATGTCAACAAATACCCTGTATATTGTGAGTAATAACATGGAAGGAAGCAACTATCCTGCAAATACCCTGCGAACTATAGCATTGACTCAAACTATGAATGCACCATAGAATATCAAATCTGATTAAAATACTTATCACAAAGTGTGTACAAATCCAAATGGAAAATATATCAAACCAATCATCATGAATATGAACACATCATAATAGAACCCTGTTGACATGAATTAAATAGACCTGAACAATATAATATCGATGTCATCTGGTACCAAAGTAGAGTCCTTGTAAATTTCCAATTGAAAACTGATATATTCAATATAGATCGATGTAGAATAAGATGTTATCAACTCTGAACTATGCATCCAGAAACAAAATGTAGATCTTATTTGCAAAGCACCACAAAGATGTATCAAGTAGTCTGCAAGCACTGATAAGGGGTATAAAAGAAAGTATACAAAATTCCCTTGTCTCATTTAGTATATAAAATTAAGCCTCTATAGTATTTAAGTTAATGAACTTTACTAAAGCAAAGATTTGAT
Organism: Thuja plicata; assembly: GCA_018584345.1. Classification (NCBI taxonomy): domain Eukaryota; kingdom Viridiplantae; phylum Streptophyta; class Pinopsida; order Cupressales; family Cupressaceae; genus Thuja; species Thuja plicata. The sequence goes on from MU225860.1 coordinate 1,359,237, forward strand.
CAAATCTCTGCTGTATGATCATTATTATCAATCCTTATATTGTTATAACCTATATCAACCTGATAAACATCACCTAGGCTACTAAGCATTATTCTCATTTAATGAATTGAGTTGTACCAAAAATCAATGATTGAATGAACTACACCAAAAAAGTTAAAATAAATGGGATTATCACTATATCTATAGCTCATTTCAGATCAAAGTCTTTTTGATTTTTTTGCAAAATATTTGACAATAATATGCATGTAGAGCTGAATTGACCATACAACTCTGAGTCTGGAAATCTTACTTTTCTGTAAATTTGCAACTGTATCTTTGCATGAATGTCATATCAATAAGCATAGAAATTTAAGATCAAGGTTAATCAGAAACTCCAAAATAAGAAACAACAAAATGTGACATCACTTTACCAACATATGATTGATATCAAAGACCAATAATAGTTATCACGAGTATCAAATAATCAACCACAAAAACTAACCAACACCAATATAAACCAATTTTCCATATGTCAAAACCATCCATATCTTGATATTCTTTGAAATATACCCTTAATCAAATTATCATAGTTCAATTTCTAAAAACAATCCCAAATAATTGAAGAAAACGAATCTGTTACCATAGTATAATTTAATCCAGATACCATACAAAGAGTTGTTACATAATTTTTGTAAGTCAAAGGTGTGCAAAAAAATATTATCCTCCTAAATAAGAAGATTAAGCAATGTGGAGATATTACTGATACGATGTAATAATGATGATTATGTAATGCTCCCTCTTAATGCGACATCCCCCTTTAATCTTAACCAAATAAATGTGTTAAAAATATTATGTTTCCTGAAGAAGACTGATAAACCAAATCAAATATTTCTTTTGAACTGTTATCATGATACTAAACATAAGTAACATTGTCTTTTAGTTCTCGATGAATCCATCAAGGTATTGATAGAAAATAGATACTCTTAAGTGTTCTATGAGAAACTTGGTTATCACATAAACTTAATGAATCAAGATTCAAATATGCTTGAAATGATAACAACACAAAAATAAAATGAGAGCTCATTTCAATCTATTAAAAATATTTCTCAATACTAAATGATGCTTTAGGCAATTTTTCGTATCTCACGTGTATCACATATAAGATTAGTACTTTGTTTCCTTCTCCACACTAGTTTCATCTTCCTATTGTTTGTAGATGATTTCACAAAGTTATTTATGTAGGATGATTCTTTATGACCTTCAATATCACTTGAACACTATTTAGTACAAAACCTTGAAACATGACCAAGTTGGTTACAATTAAGATATGTGGTCTTATTCTTTTCAAATGTATACTTATGATTTTATTTTGTATGCATCCAACAATGTAATACTTTATGACCATATTTATGACATGAGTAACAATATCCATGAAATTGAAGGCAATTATGTCTAAAAAAATGAAGATTATAAATTAGTTCTTTCAACTACTTGTTCTTCTAGTTTCTTATTATCTTCAATTTTAGGAGCCATAGTGTAGCTTAAATCTGATTCTTTCTTTGGTGTATTTTTCCTTTAAAATATTGTTCCTTTTCGATTGTCTTCATAAAAACTAAAACAACCTCATCTTGTAACTTATTTTGATTTGAACCAGTTTGTCCACTACCATATCATAGTCCAATAGAATCATCAGAGTGTCTTTGATTACATAATATATCATCCAGAGCATTAATACTCTTCTCATACTTCTTATACTATTCTTGATCCCTAAAAAAAACCACAACTTCTTTTTCAAGCTTACAACAATCATCAATTTTGACTTCTAGATCAAATTTAGTTTTGCCAACTTCCTTTTTTTAATTCTACTATTTCCAACTTTAGACTAAAAATCAGTTTGTTAGATTCTATATCAAATTTTTTAATCTTTGAAATTACATTGTCATTTGAATCTCGTTCTAGTTGAAGTTGTTGATCTAATTGTTGGTTCCTTTTCTTGAATTGTTTTATTGTATCCAGAGCACTCAACAATTCACCTTCTAAATCAACATCACACTCTGTTCATCTTTATCTTTTCCTACAAAGAAAAGATATTTTTCACACTTAGGATTAGTAATGAAAGATGGTTGACACAATATTTCTCTAGCTGTCTTATCTTGTACTTGTTCCTCAACCTTTTGTTTGATATCTTTCCTTCCTTTATTTCTTTTACACTTAGCCATAACTAATACTCCAAATCCAAGAAATCCCTAGATAATAGATCAAGGGTTTGGCTCTGATACCAATTGTTGGAGTACAATACCATTGATAGGGGGGGTGGATCATTTGTATACTAATTCAATTGAATTTGAACCATTCCTTTCAAATAATTTAATGCAAGAGACTGAACACACTTAAGATTAAGATATTTGAATTTGCTTTGCAGTGTTTAGACATTCACTAAAATCTGGACATTGTCATTATGATTGAGACATAACAATAACTGATACTGACTGAATAATACATGACACAATATTTTGAGGCCAACTTTTGATTAACATGAAACTTTAGTGCAAGGATATCAACTAAACCATAACACAAGAATTAACTATGATATTAAGAACTGGACAACATAAAGCAAGTAAGTACACATGAGATAAAGAACATAAAGATATCAAATCATAACACAAGGATTGTCCTGAGTGGAAACCCTCTTTGGGAATAAAACCACTCAAAAATTTACATCACTAAATTAATTGAAAAAGTCTCACTAACAAATGCTATCTCACTGATAGTCTTATATGCCTCACTGGCTTATACATCACTTTTTAACTTTCTTACATATAAAGATCAGAAAATCTGATTGACATGTAGAATCTACAATTGTATCCTACACACCATTAAATGCAATACATACTATTTTCTCTGTTTGCATCTCAAAAATAATCTGCCTCTGTTCAATATATAAACATCATTGAACTGAAAAGTAAAAACTGACATTAAACTTAAATCAAACGGATTCCTTCAACTAATATTAACATGTATAATATCATGCCTTGATGTTACCATCAACAAGTTATATAATGATATCTTTGTCACAAAAATATATATCTATATAATCATATGATTATCTAATCAATAAAATATAATTCCATGACTTTCTTTTATATAAACTGTATATCTTCAACCAATATTCACTTTCACATAAAATGCATCAATAATTAACTGCAATAATAATGAGCATTTGAATCTTAATAATACTAAAGATAATAACTTTATCATACCATGTCTCTATAAATGATCAAAGAAATATTCACCATATACCCTGTTTCATGAATGTATCAATCTCAAAACTGGTAGACAAGAAACAATGCAATATGGAACAAGATACACATAATGGTATGGTTGATTGAAATAACCATAAACCAAATACATAAACCCTTGACTAGGGTTTTTACAGTCAAGCCCTAAATGCATAATGAGCTTTGAATATAACACTCTAATGATTAATATAATTTATGACTAATGTATCTCGCATGGATTTAAGAAACAAATACTTGATGCAAAGAACTAACACATATGAATAAGTTGTCCCACAAAGAACGATACATGATACACAATGCCATGTGAAAGAATCGAAAAGTAAGGCTTCATGAATGTACATAATGAAACCCCAAAATAATGGATGCAATGAATAACACCCTCCGAGTAACATATCAAAAAAATTGTGATTAGAGGTTTAACGAAAGCACACAACTAAATGTGATGTGAGTAATAACTGTCATACCGTTGGTATGACATTCATTATACGAATCCATTCAAAACTAAAGACTTCACATAACTGTCAAAACAAGACCTCCATGATAGTATGAACATCAAATAATCATGACTTTCTATAAATGAACTCAACCATTTAAAAAAGAAAATGAATACACCTGGTTCGAACCTCGTACAGGAATATTTCCAAAACTTCTGGTGTTTTCTCTACTTTGCAATGCTTCATAATTTCACCCAAAAACATTTATAATTGCCTCGATTTTTCTTCTCAATTATAGTCACTGTGACGACCATAACTATTCAATCATTTCCTAGCCATAAACAGTTGTGCCCTACATGGCTGTAATGCCCTAGATTTGATAGAGCTAGGGTTTTTCAATAAAAACACAAATTACATTATTCAGTGAATCACGATATGGAATTTTCAATAAACTTTAAACTTTGCATTATTAATGTCGATAAGGATGGCATTACCCACCTCCATATTAAATGCCATTCAATGCAATACAACATGTCGATGAAATATCTCACAAAGGAGAGTGACTAGGGGGCTGACCAAGAGGCCTACCTAGCAATACAACATATTCTTTCCATGGTCACTACATTGACCAATAAAAATCAAACTTTTCATCCATTATAAATGAAATACTAGGTAATATAAACTTAAGCTCTTCACCTTATCAATGAAATGATGACATGTACACATGAGCTAATATATTTGTAACAATATATTCCTTCCATAATATTAACATGATGATGCAATAATACCATTATATTACAATATGCCAAAGTATATAGACCATGATAACACCAACTAAAATATAATATCACCGATATCCATATCCATGTATTAACATTATAAAAACCATGCAAACCATATAAATCATATAAACCATTTTACTGCCACTGACTAGATTATTGTGTTTGGAATCAAGGACAACCCAAAGGTGAGGAGCGAGAGAAAAATTTAAATAATTTTTTTGAATTAATTAAATCCTAAAATCTCTCACCTACCACTAAATGACAAAATCAAATTCAACCAATGAGAAATAAGGGACAAGCTCACATGGATCACAAATAGGCTTTGTTATCTTGACCATTCAATCTTAATTTGCAATCTTGACTGTTAATTAAGGACACATCACCCCTTTAACTCAAACCACACCTTGATTAGGGTTAATCATAACTCATCCTCCAAGCCTTGGAAAAATCCTATAAATATGGTGGAGTCTTAGTTCAAATAATGTACTCTCATTTTAGAAAGTACATTATGCTAATTTGTGCATCCATTTTCATTCAAGCATCCACATTATTCTAGTTTTGCATTCATTTTAGCTTAGAGAGGTCATTTTGAGCATTGCTATAATGGAGAATTTTCATTGCATCATGTTAATTTAATTCAATTCATAGCATGTTCTTCATCATTTATCTTAATTTGCATTCATTCTCATTTTCTAAGTTGTCACATATGAGCTTAATTGCAACTGAGAGCATAATTGAAAAGGTCCTAGGAAATAGAGAACAATGAGACGCTCTTAGATAGTTATTTCATATTTTTCGTCAAATTCTTATCATGATTTGGACTAACTATCTATTATAATGTTTGATTGTTGTTGTGACACAGATTTTCACATACAATTAGTCATTTAGCAACTTAAATATAAACTCTTTACTTTTTCTATAGTTTGTAATGTCTATATTTCATAAACACTTTATAAATAACATTTTGGATAATTTTTTTCTTTTACATGATTGACTTGTTTTATTTTTCCTTGTGGTTTTTTTTGTTTAATTATGAAAAATTAGAGAAAAAAAGCATTGAGATTTGTTGTCTTCACAATATATGTACGAATGCAATTATAGGACAATACATCATTTTTTATATAACATTTAATACTCTAGGTGATATACGTGTCAGAGTTAATTTTGATGACACTATTTTAACTTTTACTATTTGTAGTGTTGTTTGAAGGAATTTGTTAGTTTATCTTTACCATGACTTCCTACTGAAACTATTCATTATCATTGGTCTATTGTTGAAATGACTTGCAATTTGTATATCATGATTTATATCTAAAATCTATTTGTCTATTATAGTATGTGTGATGCACTCGATCTTTAACTACGATTATCAACACTATTGTTTGTATAAGTAAGATAATGTTTTCAAAATAGCATAATTACATATTTTAAACAAGTTGTAAGTCATCTAAATAATGGAATAATGATAATTTAGAGTTCGTAGTGTAAGTCATGCTAGAGCTAAACAAAGAAATTGATAAATATAAAAATAGTGACAATACTTTGAAGCAAAGAAATGAAATGAAAGAACTAATCCAGTACATCCAAATCAAGAAATAGAAAAAAGAAACTCAATCACCATGCCAACAAATATCATACAAAATGTGTTAACAAACATGAGACACATGAACTGTTTGTTGAACGACATCAGATTTTTCCATTCATTTTTAATAATAATACAAAACGAGTAGTATTTACTATTGATAGATAATCAAGGACATTTTGAGATTTTATTGTAAAAAATTAGAGAGAAAATCATTTGAAAATATTAAGAGAATTTATTTGTATTTTATTGATTACATGACATTCAGGAAATAGACAATGTGCCTTGCCTTTGTTAACACATTTTGTATAATGTGTGCATATTTAGAACACGTACATCACATTATACAAGTTTGTTGGTTGAGCCAACGCTTTCATTGCATATCTTTAGTGCAGGTATTATGACTCGTTACAATTTATGATTGTCTTGTTCATTTAGCATTTTATTCTAAAATAATTGTAGATATAGTTCTATTAACATCTACATTGTTATAATGTATTTGAATAACTGAGAGGGGGGTGAATCAGTTATCCTCAGGTCTAGATGTACCAATAAAAACTTTATAGCACTTTAAACAACTCAGATCTTCTCGGCAGCAATAACATAAGTCAACAACATAAATATGCAGTTTACTGTTCAAATGTAATCAGCTTGTAGAAACTTAACAGTAAAACATAACATAAACATTCACACAAGTTGACACCAGTATTTAACGTGGAAACCCAAATTGGGAAAAACCACCAGTAACATGCTACCAAGTTTTCACTTTTATGAAGTGAGCTATGGTAGGAGCCAACCCTATTAAAGGTTACAAAACACATTGCTAAATGTGACTTGGTTAAAGGATTTAATCACCCTGTCAGGAGTGGCCTTGTTAGAGGTCTTAGAACTTTCCACCTGAATGTCACCTTGCTCAAAGGATTTATACAATGACAGTTAGGTCAACCTGGTTAAAGGATTTTGACTGATATAATGGTTAGAAAGTAATCAACAGGTGTGATCTGATACATACAACTTACTTTGCAAATCTAGATCCAATTCAGCTCTTATGCTAATTCACTGAGTGGCCTCCATTCTCATTTCAATCTTTAGATCTGCTTGGAAATCCGTCAAGCAATCACTCACGCAACTCTTTGCTTCTCTACTCAACCTTCTCTGCTAGATCATGCCAATCAGTCAATTAACCATGCAATCCTCTTGCATACACTTTTTCACATTACTTTACTTTTCTGAATAACCCCTTGAGGTTATCTTATACCTCTTCATCTAGGTAAAATAAATCTTTGCTACTTAATCAAGATCGTAGATCTTAGGTTAGGTCAGATCCAACGAATCTTTCCATCTTTACATTTAATTTACTTCTCCAAAGTAATCACTAATTAAATCTTGGATCCATGCATTAATTACGGTTACCCGTGCATTTAAATAGTGTGGACCAATCGTGCTTATCCTCAATTAACTTTACATATCCCAATAAATTCAATTATGTCGGCCATAGATCTCAAATCTCAACAATTACCAAAATATTGTTACTCGGCCAACACTGTGTTCTTCCACTCGGTCATCACTGTTTTCCTCAATAATTTACTGGCACTCGGTCGACACATAGAAATTATGCTTGGCATACACTGGTGCTTGGTTGACACAAAATTCACTCGGCATATACTATTCCCAGTAAACTGACATCTTGACTTAGTGTTATAGATAAACAATACATTACTTTGCCAATGTGCCAACTGATCAAGTACCCTTGTGATTTCCCATAACTCAACCATTTCACTCGGTCTTCTTGTTATCCTTGCCTTCAAATCTTCTTCAACAATCAGTAGATATGGTACTCAAATAGATAGAAATAGTCTCACCAGTTAAGGTTTGACATCAATGACAAAACAACAATTCTTTACATTGTAGCTTTCCAACAATCTCCCTCTTTGGCATTGATGGCAACACTAAACATCAAAACAATAATTTTACAAACATAGTTACCATACAATCCAAAAAGTCTGTCTGTGTTCCTTGATATGAATAAATCTTCATTAATGTCTTTAGCTTCATTCTGATTCTCATCCTATAAAACATTTCTCCCTCTGTGTCTGTGATCACACTGAAATCTTTCTATTTCTGTTCATCTGTGGGCTCTCTCTTTCAATAAACTCTCCCTTTTTCTCTAAGTATAGTAATCTCCCCCTCTTTGACAACAATGCCAAAGACGTTGACATCTTTATCATGCAGATTCTTCTATTCTAACTCAGTATCATGTTGTTCCTGTCATCTTGCTTATGACTGGTCTTCTTTTTTGTCCTTGTTTGTCTTTCACAGCTTTAGGCAGCATCCTAAAGTGTGACTGCCTGTGCATCAATGTGTCAAATATTCTAAATATAACATTTGATGCAACAGTACCATTCTGAACTAATTAGCCTTAGTTAGGGGAATCACCCCTAATTTACCTCGCAAATAATCATGAGCATTTGTGGGTAGTGCTTTTGTAAATATGTCTGCTAACTGCTCCTTAGTATGCACATATTCCAGTCTCACTTCCTTGTTTTGAACTAGCTCCCTCAAGTAATGATACTTGATAGCTATATGCTTTGTCTTAGAGTGCATCACAGGGTTTTTAGAAATATTAATGGCACTCATATTATCACAATATACAAGAACTGGTTCAGTGATTTCTTCTTTCATACCTTTTAGTAGTATCTTCAACCACACAATATTAGAGCAGTTAACTACTGCTGCCACATACTGGGCTTCAGATGTAGATTGTGAGGTGCAATTCTGTTTCTTGCTTGTCCATGAAACCAATCTCTTTCCCAAAATAAATGTGCCACCTGTGGTGCTTTTCCTGTCATCCACATTTCCATCCCAATCAGAGTCAGTGTAAACTCTAAGCTCAAACTTATCATTCTTTTTGTAATACAAACCATATTCATCTGTTCCTTTCAAATATCTCTGAATTCTTTTTACTTCCATCATATGAGTTTCCTTGGGATTGGCAAAAAATCTTGCAACAATTCCAATAGCCAAAGCAATATCAGGTCCGTTGTGCACAACATATTGCAGCTTTCCAATCATTGACCTATAAAGGGTTTGATTCACTTCTTTTGTATCATCATTTTTTGTTAACTTTTGTCCAGTAGCCATGGGTGTACTTAATTTTTTTGATTCTTCCATTCCAAAAGTTTTTAGTATCTCCTTGACATATTTTGATTGAGTAATATAGATACCATTCTTCATTTGATATAATTGTAGGCCAACAAAGAATTTGATTTCACCAAACATAGACATCTCAAATTTAGTTTGCATCTTTTTGGCAAATGTTTGGCATAACACATCTTGTCCACCAAATATAATGTCAGAATTTTTTTTTTTAGCTAATAAAGTACCTTTATTTTGTTCTGTCTTCAAATACATATTGTTGTTGTCATTGGTTCTTGCAAATCCAATCTTTATCAAATAATTGTGCAATCTCTCATACCATGCTCTTGGTGCTTGCTTCAGTCCATATAGTGCCTTGTGTAATCTGCAAACCATGTTCCTCTTGCTTGGGTCAATAAATCCATCAGCTTGTTCAATGTACACTTCTTCTTCTAATATTCCATTTAGAAATGTTGACTTTACATCCATATGATAAACTTTAAAACCTTTGTAGGCTGCATATGCAAGTAAGGTTTTGACACCTTCCAATCTTGCAACTAGGGTGAATGTTTCTCCATAATCAATTCCTTCTTCTTGTGCACAACCCTTGCATACCAGTCTATCTTTATTCCTTGTTACTTCTCCATGTTCATTCAGCTTATTTCTAAATACCCACTTAGTACCAATTACATTTTTTTTATTTGGTCTAGGTACAAGTGTCCAAGTATTATTCTTCTCAATCTGTTCAATCTCTTCCTTCATGGCTTGTATCCAGTCTTCATTTTCTAAGGCATCTTTTACTGTTTTAGGCTCAAAATCACATAACAAGCATGTACCATCTCTCAACTTACTTCTTGTCATAACTGCAGAATCCTTTGATCCTATGATTTGATCAGGTTTGTGGTGCCTCCTCACATACTTTGCTAGAGTAGGTTATTTCTTTTCTTTAGATTCATTATCCTCATTCAATTCAGGTTGATTCTGTGTCTCGGCATCTCCATCAGATAGCTCGGCAATTACCTCCCGTTGCCTGAAAACCTTATTCTATGACTCAGAAGGTGCTAGCTATTGCTAAGCAACCTCATTCTCAGGTTCAGGTAATACATTAGAATTTTCCTCATCCAGATAGACAAATGATTTGTAACTTTCAGGTTTTTGTGTGCTTTCTGCTTCATTTCTTTCTACATATTCATCAATTCTAACATTTGCACTTTCCACAATTTTGTTAGTGTGAGAATTCAAACACTTATATGCTTTGCTTTTAGTTGAATAACCAAGAAATATTCCTTCCTCACCTTGAGCATCAAGTTTTCTATTTTTGTTATCCTTCAGTATGAAATATTTACTTCCAAAAACTTTGAAATATCTTACATTAGGTGCATATCCATACCATAGCTCATAAGGTGTAGCATTAGTACCTTTTTTGACTTGTACTCTGTTCAGGGTATAGACTACTGTACTCACAGCTTCTCTCCAATATTTATGTGCAACATGTTTCTCCATCATTAGTGTTCTGGCATAGTCCATGATAGATCTATTTCTTCTTTCAGCAATACCATTCTGTGGTGGTGTCCTAGGTGCGGACATCTATCTTTTTATACCTTTGTCATTACAGAACATGTTAAACTCATTAGAAATAAACTCACCTCCTCTGTCAGATCTTAAAAATTTCTGACTTTTACCTGTGTCCTTTTCAACTTTTTCCAAGTACCACTTAAATAACTGGAATGCATCAAATTTTTCTTTAAGAAACATAACAGTCATCATTCTGGAGTAATCATCAACAAATAGAATGAAATATCTATCTCCACAGTAACTTTTCTCACCAATGGGACCACAAAGGCCAGTATGAACCAATTCAAGAATTTCCTGAGAAGTATGAGTCTTGCTCTTGAAACTAGATTTAGTCATTTTTCCCAATTGACATTGCTTACACATTGCATTTTCAGGTTTCTTTAACTTAGGCAGCCCTCTAACCTTTTTCAATTTGCTTATGCTTACCAAGTTATCAAAGTTTACATTACACAACCTTTTATGCCATAACCAAACATCATTATATTGTGCAAACAAGCATGTCTCATCAGCTAAGTCCAGATAGAACAAGTTACCTTTTGTTTTCTCTCCACTTCTAACTAGTTCGCCAGTGACATCATAGATCTTTGCCTTCTTGTGATGGAATTAAACTCTGTAACCATAAGTATTCAGCTGTGCAACACTTAATAAATTATAGTTAAGATCATCAACCTAATATACATTGTCACATCTAATCTTATTAGTCAAGTTAATTGATCCTTTCCCTTTAACAAGACATGGTACATCATTACCAAATTTAACATAACCGCCATTGCACTGATCTAAGGTTTCAAATTTATCCTTATCACCAGTCATGTGATGTGAACAACCACCGTCAATAATCCAACGGTCACCTTTGCTCATGTGAGAAATTAATGCAATTTTCTCATCATCATCAGAATCATCTTTCATAGCAACATACACAACTTCTATATCATTTTCATCAAAATTATCAGTTCCACTGTCAGAAGCTTCTTCAGCTATATAGCAAGATTTCTTGCCTTTGTCTTTGTAATCCTTATGCTTTTTGAAGTCTTGGTCATCCTTTTTGTCTTTGTACTTTTTGTCTCTTCTTTCATCTTTGTCATTCTTATCAGGACATCTAGCAGCAATATGACCAACTTTGTTACATGAAAAAAAATTAATAGGAAGTCTACCTTTGAATTTTCCTTTTCCTCTAGATAGTCTTCTTGCCATAAGTGCCTCAAGTTCTTCCAGATCATCATCTATAGTTTTGCTATCACTGTTTACACATTTCTTTCCTTTCTTTGATTTGTTAGGGACCAAATGGGATCTAAATGCAGAATCAATAGATTGTGGAGTGTAGTTATCAAAATTTGACATCTCAAATGTAGCAAGTCTGCCTACCAGACCTTCCAAAGTCAAATTGTTATTAGGAGTACATCTTAATTATAGAATTGCAGAGATTATAATAACATAGACAGTAAGAAAATTCCTCAATACCTTGCTCATAATGGTGTTATCATCAATGGTTCCATTAGATCCTCTAATAGCATTCACAAGTTCCTTTATCCTACCACAGTATTGAACTATATTTTCTCCTTCTTGTATTTTCATTTCATCAAACTTACTTCTTAAACTTTCAAATTTGGCTCTTAGCACATTTTTATCTCCTCCATAGATGGTTGTTAGGGTATCCCACATCTGCTTTGCATTTGTACAGTTCTTTATGTCTTCAAATTCAGGATAGCTCAGGGATGTTGCGATCTCCAACATTGCTTGATTGTGTTCCTGCTTTTCTCTTAACTGTTCAGCAGTGAGAGGTGTTGTGGGGACTACATAATCATGTTTAATATAGCACTTAGTAGCATCACCAATACTATCCAAATGCAATTTCATAAAACTTTGCCATGCAGGGAAGTTATCTTTGTTCAACTTTGGTACCTCATTTTTATACATCTTGATCTTTTGCTCCAAGTACCTTCAAACTATTTTCAAGAGACCAAAGCTCTCATACAAATTGTTAGAATGTATTTGAATAAATAAGAGGGGGGGGGGGGTGAATTAGTTATCCTCAGGTCTAGATGTACCAATTGAAACTTTATAGAACTTTAAACAACTCAGATCTGTTCCGCAACAATAGCATAATTCAACAACATAAATATGTAGTTTATTGTTCAAATGTAATCAGCTTGTAGAAAATTAATAGTAAAACATAACATAAACATTCACACAAGTTGACACCAGTATTTAACGTGGAAACCCAAATTGGGAAAAAACACCAGTAACATGCTACCAAGTTTTCACTTTTCTGAAGTGAGCTCTACTAGGAGCCAACCCTATCAAAGGTTACAAAACACATTGCTAAATGTGACCTGGTTAAAGGATTTAATCACCCTGTCAGGAGTGGCCTTGTTAGAGGTCTTATAACATTCCACCTGAATGTCACCTTGCTTAAAGGATTTATATAATGGCTGTTAGGTCAACCTAGTTAAAGGATTTTGACTGATACAATAGTTAGAAAGTATTCCGTAGGTGTGATCTGATACATACAACTTACTTTGCAAATCCAGATCCAATTCAGCTCTTATGCTAATTCACGGAGTGGCCTCCGTTCTCATTTCAATCTTCAAATCTACTTGGAAATCTGTCAAGCAATCTATTGATGGGAGTTTGGTGACCGGGTCTGCCAATAGTTGGAAGTTGTCACCGGGTACCAGAGTACCAGCCAACTTCGCCTAGAAAGTTTGTCTAGGGAAATGAGATTCCCAGGGCCTCCAAACACCTGAGTGTCAAGTCTCGATGGTGTGGGGCTCAGTTGGGAGATGTGACTATTTTTGAGGGGGATAGCTGGTTTCTTCAATTCGTTCTCTCCGGGGATTCAAGAAGGTGAGGTTTTTCCAAGCATCTTACACTTAACAAATAAATCGAAAAAAATCCTGCAAGGTTAGAAGTATTTCATCTACCTATAGTTATGCTTAGACATTCAATACATCAATAATGCTCTGATATACTACACTAAATATCGAAGAAATACACAACCATCAGTTCATATTTGATCAGTAGCAAGGAAAAGGAGGTCGTTAATCTACTTAAAGCATCAGAGCAGAAGACATGAAGAACATTAAACATAAAATACCAAGAGTATGAACCATCTGGGGTTTCTTGGCCTTTGGTGGGTCCTGGGCCTGAGCCATCATCTTGGTCAATGAGAGATGAGCTCTGGGAGTCGGTGGGGCCTTTCTCTTCTTGGTCTCTAGCAACCACTATGGCAGTAGGGGTGGCTTATTAGCCAAAGCTTGTTCGTTAGGTTCTTCCCTGGTATCTTACTGTTGTTCTTCTTCAGTGGTATGGGTCTTGCCTGGCTCCCTGCCTGTATATTTTGATTCATCGGCAGTATCTCCCCTGGCCACATTTGTTTCTTCTTTGTCACCTGTATCTTCGGTCATGTTTGGGTCTTTGTCGGTTGCCCCGGGGGTTTCTTCCTCTTGTTGTTCTTCTTGTTCCTCAGCCTCTATTGCTGGGATTTCCTCTTCCATTGGTATATCTTTTGGCAATAGGGGAGGAATCAGGCCAAGATTCAACATTTGGGCCGCAGTGATTACCTGCCCAAAGGTCATTCCAGGGAGTGGCACTTGGAACATGGCGGCTGAGGTTATGGTTGCTCCCGTAGGTCTGGTTCCCTCAGCGGATGCCATTTGTTCACTTTTCTTCTATTGGTCCACTCCTTGTTCTATATCTCTGGGACCTCGAAGGCAATCTCTTGTTCTGTTTCCTTCTCTTTCTCCATCTGCTCTTCCTGCTCCTGCGCAGGTTCTTGTTCCAGAGCTTCTTCCTGCGCTAGGACTTCAGCCTCTTTTTGCTTGATGTCCCCCTGTAGATTCCCGAACTCGTCGGTTGCAAAAACATCATTGAATTCATCCTATGGGGGAGAATTGGCCGGGACATCTACAAGCTCTAGTTCCCTTTCTGGTTTCGGGGAGTCAGAGGAAAGGATCTCAACTTGTGGGGTCTGGGGCATCCCCAGCTCTGGCTCTGCCTTAGGCTTTTGGTTAAGCCTCTTCTTTCTTATAGTGACTAAGGGTGGCCCCACATCCCTTAATGCTACTTGTTCTTCTAGATCCACACCCATTGCATTCACCATTAATGCTAGTGAGGGGGAAGAAGGCGGACGGATGGGTCTAGTCATTGACACCGGGGTTTCCAACCATGTAATCAATCTATCTTTCATTTTGTGGGAGGCTACCAATGATTGTTGCATCTGCTCCTTTATGGGGACCTCTTGCACAGTTGGAGTTGTCATTATACCTTTTCCCTTATCTCCTCCCTGTGAAGAAGTCCTGACCCCCGGGGTTAACTTTAGTATCGACTAGGTAGCCCGACAGATACTCCCAGGGCACACCTTCTTGAAGTAGGTGTGGCTACGTTCGACCACCTTGCAGGTGAATTCTTCAATAGTGGGCCCTTCCTGCGCATCCCAATTCACTGGTGGGAGGGCCAATTTATCGATCCCCTTTTCTTTGTACTGGGGATCTACCGTGGAGCCGGCGTCTGAGAAGTCTTCTAAAAATCTCTAGAGCTTCAATCTTTCCATCATCCCTGCAATCATTCTGACATAATGCTTCCCCCAGACTTCTATGTCATCCTGACAATCTTCCCAGAAGTCTTCCATGTGATATTAATGGGGCTCTAATTCCCGAGGAAGTGCCACTACAATCTTGCCATGCGGATCAAAATGTTTTCATGCTAAGTAAAATTCTGCTAGGTTATAGCTCTTAAGCTCATTATCTGCTTCTTTGGTGGGGGCCAGAATGCATGAATAATTCCCACAAGTGATTGGAAATAGAATATTCATTACCTTTTTCAAGGCATAGAATGCATGTAGTTCCATTATCTTCCTGCAATACTCTAGGAGGATTATCTTGTCCCCACAGTTCTTGGGCAACAAGTAGGGTTTCCCAGAGAAGCTGGTCACCCTTATGTATGTATGTTGTTGAAATTGTATATAGTAATAGCCGTAACTCTGGACCAAATTCATCACCTCTGTAGAAAGGCGGTATCCTGCATCCCGGGTGGGTGTGAGCAGATGGTAGTAAATGAAAGCATCATTTACCCAACAAAAACTAGGGAAGCTGTCCTCCCATTGAATCTATGGAAAATGGTCCCAAGCGGCCTTTTGGCCCAGGCCAATCCCGAGTACACCCTCTATGAGTAACCCATTGGTGTGGGGTCGTTGTTGTGCTAGGGCCCAGAGAACATAGGAAGTCATATAAAACTTCTTCTTCTGGACTATCTGAAGGAACTAGGAGTCCACATGGTTTGAGATTATGGCAGCCCAGTCAAAATAATCTTTGCCCGTGCTGATACCAAGAAAGAATTAATACATCCACCCAGAGAATTCTCAGGCATGCTGTTGCCCGAAGACCCGACATAGCGCTATCATCCCCATCTAGATGCTTTCTTTGAATTCAGACCTAAGGATTTCTAATCTCATCCTCTTGGGGTCCCTCTTTAGGACCTTGAGCCAATGATTGTTCATATATATATGGGCCACCTCCTCTAACTACTTAAATTGGGCCAAGGTATCTGATCGGGTGACCATAGCTGGCTTGTCAAACTGTGGGATTACCAAGCCCCTCTGGAAGGTATTAGGGTCGAGGGACACCATGGGAGTAGGATAATCGATTGGCTCCGAGGCTGCGAGCATAATAGCCTGGACAAATGTATTGTAGTGAGCTGCAAGTGTAAGAATAAGCTCTGGTGACTGCACCAAGCACTGGAAACAAGCTGCTTTGAGAATCTCAGAATTTCCTATTTTAATGGCCAATGGATCCCTGGCTTGCTGCTGGATGTAGATCATTTTCACCAAGGCCTGCATCTCAGGCCATGTCTCGACACTTGTGTCAGTGAGAAGCTTGAATTTGGACTCAATCTTTGAGCCTATGATGACACTGTCCTTTACATATTTCATGCTCATGGGCAGTTTCTCCAGAGCCTTCTCAATTTTGGACCTAACGGCTGCTCTGGTACCCGCCGTAGAAGGAAGTTTTGGACTCCTGAGTGGTGAAGATGCTGATGCTTCAGACATGTTTGGAAGTATGTTGTTTTGAAAACTTGCAAGGCAAGGCGACCGTCAGAACGTATGGATAAAAAAAAACTCCAGGGTCCGGAGGTCTTACCATCGTGGTGCCCGCTTTCCTTGAAAAGTTAGCTTAGTTCAAAAATCCCGGAAGGTATATATATATATTGCAAACTTAGAAATTTAACCAACATCTGGGTCTTGGGGTTTTATCACACTCAGTAAAAGCAAGATATAGGTTGGGTGGTGGCAAGAGACCCAAAGTCTAGGGAACTAACTGTTGGAAGGTGTGCGCAAAAAGTGAGCCGTTAGACATATGTGGATGCCACGTGGGTATGCAATAAATAAAAGTTATGGTGACGGTGGAAGAGCCAACTGTCTAAATGCATGAAAAATGAAGGCCACTTGGGAAAATTTAAATGTGCGCATGGGACATAAATGAATGGCAGGCTGGTTTACGAAGGAGAGAGAAAACCACCTGGTTGAAACCGGTCGAGAGGTGAGTTTCAACAAGGTGATATTCTGCACAGAGCGAGCTCGTAAATTAGAAACCAGAAATAGATGCAGCATGGTGAGCTCAATAGACTACCAGGTAGAATATACATAGAATATACACTATACATGACAGAGCTGAAGGGTATATACATGCAGACCAAATAGATATACAATAATATACATCAAATGTACACATACACACTGAACGCAGAGTAGTTATTTACAAAAGCTAGACAATTGTATAAATATTTACAATGCTCCACACTATCTACAGACTATACTACATCTGCACAGAGGGAAAACAACCCTCTGGCAGAGATGACCCACCAACGGGTGGTGAACCAGAAAGAAACATAAGACAAAACAGAAAAGTGAGACAACACAAAACCAAACAAACCAAAAAGCAGGAAAGCTGAGAGGAAGGGAGGCACCAACCTGAAAATGAAGAAAGGCAAGGAAAGGAATTTGCCGTGAATGCTTTGCAACAGCTTCTACCTTTAGAAGATCACCACTTACCACCACAAACCACTCACAATGATTCAAAATAGCTTGGTATGGCTCGCACTAGATTATCGCTAAATTGCTGTAAAATTGCTCTTAAATCGCTTAGATTGCTTAAGTGTTTAATCATGGTAAATGTGAAAATGATAGGTAATTTCTATTTATAGCCATGGTAAAAGTAAGTTACCTTTCCTTCCGCAAACTCCTAAACCAGACCTCCAGACTCCGGGCCCAGGGATTCCATGCAATGATACCATTTTAAGAAAAGAGGACATCACGGTGGAGAATCCTGGAGTCCAGAATCTGGCTTCTGACAAAGGACGACCAACTCCAGGACGGGGTCTTGGAGACACAAGAGGCAAGAACAAAACAAAAACAACACCGCGGGAAAAAAAAAACCCCAGAGAAGGAAAACCAAGAAAATAAAGAAAAAGACAAGGCAAGAGCCAAAAGTAGAATCTCTGGTTAGCAAGATTGGAACAAATCGTTACTTGAAGTAATCTTACACGCAAAGAGTAACATGTCTGAGAAAATCTGGCCATACCCGATTTAACCCATGATCCTTTCACCAGTGGTGAAGTGTGTGCTTTGGAAGGAAATCAAGCCGATGACCTCTGGGAGGAGTAAAGAAGAGGCACTAAGTATATCAAACCACAAAGTCATCATATTTTCTCATTTCTCCTAGAGACCGGAGTTTCATTTCTGGGTGGGAGGGTGGTACTTCTTTCACCATTAAGCTTAAGCTTAGCTAAACTCAATGGTGGTACTTCTTTCACCCTTCCACTTGCTTTTATGCTGAATGGGGGAGGAAAATGCCAGACCCAGAAAGAATCATTTTAAAAGTTCAGACTTGGGTCAATGAACTAGTGCAATCGATCTACCCTCGATGTGTCCGATTACTTGTTCCTTATTTTAGTTCACTGATTACCAGACTTCCAGAAATAAACTTGATGAAGATTACTCATAATGTACTAACAAACTTGTAAAATAACTCTGAAGACCGGACCAGTTTCACCATAATAACAACAGATTCTTAAGTTTACCATGTCAAAGATAACATCCCGGAGACCCAATGTTATGCGAAGCATTCCAATCCTCACAAGAGGAGAATAAAATGTCAGAACCTAAAAAGAAAAGAAAATGAAAACAACCAAGAAAAGGATAGTCCTAGAGAACAGCCAGCAAGACTATTTACAAAGTAAGGTACCTCCCAACAAGGCACCAGAAAAGAAATATTTACAAGCCAGAAACTTTACATAAAATACAACTTCGGGCAGACCCACCTTATCCAAAATAATGTTTGAGAAACTGTCCATTGATGGGCAATGGGCCAGCTCTCCAGTCATGGTGTTAAGGCGATAGGTATTTGCCCCATAGATTTCTAAGATTAAGTATGGTCTGAGCCAGAGCCATTGGAACTTGGTGTAATGCCCAAAAATTACATGCCCTAAACGCAACAACTTTTTTTTTTTTGAAAGAGAAATTATATTTTAAGTTTACAACAAGAGGGTCTAAGGGGAATTATGACTAGAGTCAACATCCCTTAACCCTAAGCGCTTTTAAATGTACAGGTTTACAAGATGAAGGTTATCTAAGTTTACAATCAACCAGGTATTCAAATAGAGTTTGATGATGTGGAGGAAGGAGAAAGATTCATTGTTCTCCGTCTCCAGGGTTAATAAAAAAAGATTGGATATGCTTAAGCTAATGATTCTGTGTAAATATAAAACTCTCTAGGTTAAGGTTCTCCTTAATATTATTTTTATAGAAGTCAGTATACTGGCCACATATATTGACCACATAAAAATAACATTAAGAGTCCCTAAGTTATTCCCAAGAAATTTAATTAGATTTCCCTTAAAAAAATTACTATAAATTTCAAATTAAATCCACATCCTTGTTATCTCAAATTTTATTATAAATTAGGTCGACCTCCTAAATAATGATATTTAATTAAATTACCCCATTCTAATCTTTTAATCCCCTCTGGAATTATTTATTAATAAATAGTTGATTTAATTAAAACTTAATTAATCTATTAGATATTTCGTCCACTAAAACAATATTACACACTTTTATTAAATCCATCAAAAATTTATCCCTTATATCACTCTAAATCTGCACTAAATTATCTAGGAGTCTAAATCA
>MU225860.1:1382592-1424788 GCA_018584345.1 Thuja plicata
GAAAATAAATATACATCATAAAAGATAAATATTATTTAGAATGTTCGAACATCATCCGTATACTATGTTATTACAAAAAGTCACAAGATTACGTAATTCACATCCTAAACATTTCATAAGGTAAAATGCACATTATAATTAAATTGAAATTCAACATTTAAATTAGATAAATCTAAATCTCTACAATAACCATAATATAATCATGTTAAGTTTTTTTCTGAATTTATAATTTCAAAATAAATGTCCAATCCAGAAAACATAATAAGGTCCATAATGTTCATCATAAAACATCATATGTCCATGCATCTATGATAATCAAATCCATGACATAAAGCATAAGGTCCATAATGTCTAATAATGCATCAAAAGTAAAGTATCATATGCTGAGTCTATCATAAGCAAGAACTAGAAAACTATGATGGGGTCCGGGATGGGCCTCACACTTGGTGTGCTTTCCTTTCTTTTCCCGGGCCTTGTCCCACAACAGGACCAAGTCCAAAATCTGAAAAGTCTTATATTGGGCTTTATGGTCAAACCATCATTTTACCACTGCTTGATGATGCATGAAATGTTCTAAGGCTGCGTCTCATTGTTCTTCCATTCGTACCAGGTTTAGGAGCCGAACCTCCACGATGTTATCCCAGTTGCTGAATTCCTACATAAACTGCAAAATTGGGATCTGTAAGTTGATTGAGAATATTGGGTTCTAGCCATAAAGCAGATGGAATGGGGATGTCCCCAAGGTAGCCTTAATTCTTATGTGATCTACCTAGAGAGAAAATTTCAAATTTTGGTGCTAATCCCAAGGATTCTGTTCCAGAAGGTGTTTGATCACTTCAAGTAGATTTTTATTTATAGATTCAGCAACACCGTTCCCCTAGGGGTAATAGTTGCTGGAAAACTTTAGAGTGATCTTCCAAATATAGGTCCACTCGAGTAATTGTACAGAAGAAAATGTTAGACCATTGTCACATACCAAAGCAAAGGGCATTCTAAATCTTGTGACGATGTTTTCTTTTAGGAATTTAATAACTACATCTGCCGTGTTGTTTTTGCAAGGTATAGCTTCGGACCATCGGGTGCAGTAATCAGTAGTAATCAGGATGTAATGGTGGTTGGCAGATGAGTTGGGGTTGATTTCCCCAATAAAATCAAATGCCCATTGGGTGAAGGGCCTAGCCTCAAAAACTGGTTGTAAAAGCATTGCCAGGTTACGCTCACGATGCGCCACGGTTTGGCAAGTTTGGCATCTTCAAACGTGAGTGTAGACATCTTTGAATATACAGGGCCAATAGTATCCAGCCTGAAGGATTTGATGGTCAGTGGCATTGGTTGAGCCATGCCCAGTTACAAACTGCTCATGGAATTCATCGATCATCTTTGCAGCTTGGTCTCTGTCAATGCATCAGAGGTACACTCCCTCGTAGTTCTTACGGTAAAGCGTGGAGTTTTTGATCATGAAGTGAGTGATTTTCATCTGTAGGGAATGACGTTTATTGGGAGGTAACCCCTCCAGGCATTTTTTGTTCAGTAGTAGATATACCAGATCAGTATACCATGGGTCTCGAGTGATGGACTCCACCGTATAAGTCTGACATTCTATGTGGGGAGTCTCTTCTGCCATTGCTCAACTTAGTCCCTGGCCTCGGACTAGCTTCATGGGTTGCATTTCCAAGTCATATTCCTAGAAGATGGCCATCCATTTCCCCTATCTTTCACCCAGTTCCCTTTGCAATAGCAGAGATTTCACAGCTTGGTCTAGAATGATAGCATGCACCATGCTCCAGAGAATATAATGCCAAAATTTCTTCACAGCGCGAACGAGAGCAAAGGCTTGCTTTTCCAACAATGAATACTGGACTTTGGCATTCTTGAAGGGGGAGCTCATGAAAGCTATGGGTCATTCTTCCCCTTCAACCTTTTGAGTTAACACCACCGCGACAGAATGCGATGAAGCAAAGGAGTAAATGTAAAATGGGAGGGAGTAGTTCAGACTAGCTAGGATAGGCCCCTCTGTTATCATCTATTTGATCTGGGAAAATGCCCGCTTTGCTTCAGGACTCCACTCAATCTTGATATGCTTTTTCATCATTTTGTTGATTGGTTTGACTATCTCGATGAATCCGGTGATGAATCGCCAGACAAAGTTGATCTTTCTGAAGAAAGACCGCATCTCCTTCTTGCTACCGGGCATTTGTAAGTTTAGCAGCACTTCCACTCTCTCAGGGTCAATGGATATGCCCTTCTTAGAGAAAATATGCCCGAGCAACTTCCCTTCAGTGACCCCAAATATGCACTTCTTGGGGTTGAGGGATATTCCATACCGGCGATATCTCTCATAGATCT
This sequence comes from Thuja plicata, assembly GCA_018584345.1. Classification (NCBI taxonomy): domain Eukaryota; kingdom Viridiplantae; phylum Streptophyta; class Pinopsida; order Cupressales; family Cupressaceae; genus Thuja; species Thuja plicata. The sequence goes on from MU225860.1 coordinate 1,384,939, forward strand.
GGGTGAGGTGGGCAGAATGGTCATGCCTGTCCCAAGAAAAGATGGTCAAATAATCCATGTAGATGATTATGCACCGATTCACAAGGCCCTCGAATGCAATGTCCATAGCCTTTTGAAATGTGGCCCCCACATTAATCAAACCAAAGGGCATCCTCCTATATGCAAACGTTCCCCACTTGGTGGTGAATGTTATTTTCTCCCTGTCTTCATACTTGACCATGACTTGGTTATATCCAGAGTACCCATCCAAGAATGACATCATTTGTGATCCATTCACTATTTGCAACACCTCATCCAACAAGGTGAGAGGGTGATTATCTTTCTTGGAGGCTCTATTCAGATTTCAAAAATTCATGCAAAGGTGAATTTCACCACTTTTCTTCCTAACAGGGACCAAGTTGACAACCCACGTAGTATGCCAGATTGCAAAGATTATCCAGGATGACAGTAGTTTCTCCACCTCTTGACGAATCAGAGGCTCGATCAGGGGGTTAACGGGTCGTTTCTTTTGCTGAAAAGGATTAGCATCAAGTTTTAGAGGGATGGTATGAGTCATAATGGATGTGTCATATGTTTTCAAATCCTCATATCCCCATGCGATTATGTCTATGTATTCTTGGAGAACCGCGAGAATCTTCTCCTTCTCCTCAGGGGAGCAGGAGGTGCCAATGTGTATCATCTTTTCCTCACCAGGCTGGCCAATGTTTACTTTTTAAAATTTCCCTCCCTCAAAGGAGGATGACATCTTCTCCCAGCCCTGAGGGTTGGAGTCAAAGATTTGTTCAAGCGCAACCATCCCCTTTGGGATGGTGTTAGTGGGTAAGTCCATAATCCCATCATTTTCATCACCCTTCCTAGTATCATCACGGTCTCGTTCCTCCACTATCTAGTCTTCAAAGATGCCAACATTGGCCATGAAGGCTAGGATGTGTTGGTCGTCCTCAAAAACCTGAAAATGGGTTACATTATCTGGGATGGACGGGGTGGGGATCATCTCAACTAAAAATCTCTAGAGTCGCGAGCCAGCCATGGGCTCAAGTGTGCTGGTGGAAATAGCGAGGGCATCCGGGACATAATTCTATCTTTGGGGAATAAGATCAATGTCAAAGGTATCAAAATCTTCAATAAGGCTCCAAGCCTAATTGCAGTATGCGGCTAGTCTCTTGTCATGACATGTATATTGACTCCGGACCTATTTGACAACCAACTTTGAATCACCCAGAGCCTGGAGGTGGGTGATTCCTTTCCTTAATATAAATAAGAGTCTAAGGACCAAAGCCTCATACTCCATAATGTTGTTTGTGCAGTTGAACTGCAGCCTGTAGGATGCGAGGAAGGATTTCCCTCATGGGTCGATTAATTCTACTTCGACCCCACAACCTTGTTTGGACCGGGACCCATCAAAATTTAGGGTCCACAGATCATTACTTGTAGTCTGGAGTTGGGGAGAGGGAGCAGCCTTTGGATTGCTTTTAGGAGACTTGGGAGGAGCTTCCTCCCTCATTGTTGGCGCATGGGTGAGGTTTACCTCCAGAGGGGTTTGAATTTCATCTCCCCGGGGAGATGGTACCGAAGAAGTGCTTCCAATAAGAATATTGGGCTCCGGAGAATCAACTGTGCGTTCTTTATTCTAGAAGGTGTCGATGTGTCAGGTAGCGACAGAAAGGGAAAGTTCACACTCTAGCTCTGAATATTTTTGATAGTGTACCCAGCACCAAGTGCCATACAAGAGTGTAGCGGGGGTCGTTGCGGCACCTTGAGAGTCAACCTCAACCCTCAACTTTTTTTCTAGGTCCTAGGTTCTTTGCAGAACTATGGGATCCTCCCCAAGGGTGAGATTGAATGTTAAGATTTCAAAGCGTCGGTACACCCCAGGGGAAGTCTCAGACAAGAAGACCTCACTAAGCCTCCCAACTTTGGTAAGGGCCTGCTTCATCCGGGGTTCACTCTCAACCTGGATCTTGTTTGATTCTCCTTCCCAGGGGATCCATAAGTGGGAGAAGTCGGTTAAAAAATACCCATTCAAGGACTTGGACCAATTCTGACTTAATAACATCCCATAAGTCTCTGGGATGTCCACCACTTGAATATCAATTATGCTGGCTATCTTGGGGCCCTAGATAAGCTGTATCTAGGCGTTCTTCAATTCTCCCACCATTTTCATGATAGTTTTGTCTAATTGAATCACTGCGCCATTAGATGGGGTGGGATAGAATCTGAGCTTCTGGCATATGGATAAGGGCATGATGTTGCCAAAATCTCCAGAGTCTATTAAGAAGTTGTGTATGTTTTTGCCTTGGATATTTAGGCCTAGTAGGAAGGGAGGATCCTCATTATTTTTCTGAAAGACAGCCACGTTGGCGTCCTCAAAAGAGACAGTCTTAGGTGGATGATTGACAACTTCTGGGTTTCCCAAGAGCTTCAGAAGAGACTTCTTCTGCTCAGGACAACTTAGCAAGACCTCCATCAAGGTCATGGAGGTGGTGGTTTGTTCTAACGCATTTGTAATGTCGAATCTTCCTCCCAAAAATTGGTGGCCTCCCTCAGCTAGGTCTTTCGCTTGGTTGGAGCTAGAACCTTTTAGAGGGGCGGGCCGGTCAATTGCATTATCCTGGGAAGGAGTGTCCTTGGTAGGAGGTGTTGGCGTGTAAACTGGTCCTTTACCAGCCTAGCTCCAAGTATTGTATGGAGGCCGCGGGTTGGTGAAGGCATTGGCCTCAAAGGCTAGGATTGGTTCATTAAATAATCCCTGCAATTCAAATTCTTCTTCATCTTGCCCGGAGGATCCAAAGAAGATGGTCTCACAGGTGAATGCACTGTGAGTTGACTCTTGCACAAGAGGCTCTGGGGGAGTAGCATCATGTGATTATTGCCTGTCCAGCTGGGAGATCATGATGACCTTCTCCAGCATGGCACAATTTACCTCATTGTGGGAGCCTATGTCGTACAATCTACACCAATTGGTCATGGGCTGAAAGTCTATGACTGGTGTGAAATGTGATGGTCCAACACCACTTTGATTAGCATTTTGGTTTGGAGGGGGGCCTCCAGTGTTCGCGTTATTATTCCATTACTGTTGATTGGGACGAGGCCTGTTGTTGAAGTTTCTTTCCCCGGTATTGTTGTTTCATTGGCCGGAGAAAATATTCCCTCTCTAGAAATTAGAATTTTGGGGTGCATAGGACCCTGCCTTTAGCTGACCCATGTCCATAGTCAAGGTGGACAACATTCGCCAGAGGGATTCAACCTCGATGATCAACTGGGTGTTTGTGTCACAATGTGACGATTGCTGTTGTTGGTTCCCTTGGAAGGCAGCAGCATTCGCCAGAGTCGAGGGTGGAAATCCTCTAGCCATAGGCGACTGGAAGAAGGGAACTTTGGGTAGTTGTGTCTGAGGTTGTTGTGTCTGTTGCGGCTGATTTGAAGGGAAGACTTCCAGACTTGGTATTGACTAAGTTTGTGATGGATAAACGTACCAGGCCTGCTGGTCTATTGGTGGTGGTGGGGGATTCATTTCCATCATGGTGGCACCTATTTTTAGATTGGGATTATATCCCCTGACGTATGCGGTTCCGTCGGGGATCATGTTAAAGGGTGTGTTATGCCCAATCTCACTTGGGGACTTGTTGAGGCCACGGGATAGTTCTAAGACTAGGTTGTAAACTTTTTCTAGAGTATCTCAGTCGCCCACGGTGGTTGTTCTCCAAAGGAAAGTGGCAATGAAGGGGTCCATCATGTTGAGATAGGTCTGTATGGTTACTTCTGGGGATGGAATGAAAAGGCCCATGTACCGCTTCAAGGCGCACTAGAACTAATGATTGAATGTTGTGAGGGGTTCATTGGGTTCCTTTCTGATGAAGATGAACTGGCTATGGGACCAAGCTAGGTCCACATGTATGTGAAAGGCAGCCAGGAAGGCATCCTCCATGTCCTGCCAGCTGTTGATGGAATTGGCAGGAAGGTTTAGGTACCAGTTCAGCTCACCCTGTCCTAGGGACAGGGGAAACATCTGAGTCACAACATCTTCATGTTGGATCTGGTGTCAGTTCATGGCATCCTTGTATACCTGTAAGTGTTCCTCTATGGTTCAGGAGCCTAAGTGCTCATATCGAGGGCAAATCTTCTCCGGGTGTGAGGGTAGGTCATTGATTACACCCAGAAAAGTTCCCATAGGGGACCTAGTGTTACCGAAATATGCAGCCATTGGTGGAACTAGGTTTTGAGCGGTTGAATGCTGGTTCCCAAGACTGTCTGAGGAGTTTGGATATTCTACAGTGTACTAGACCCCCAGATGATAGTCATTAGCATAGTTTTTGGGGTCTGCTTCTTTCGAGCAGGAGGCTCGAGTTTGAAAAACCTTCTAGGGTTTGGGGCTGACCTAAGAATTCTCTCAAATTTCACTAGAGAGAAAGACCCAATCCCACTAAAAGCTTGGCTCCTAAAACTATGGCTTGGTGAACCCTTGGGAGGAGTAAAATTAGGATCTCGAGGAGGGGACAAGTTCATGCCCTCCTTCTAGCGCCAGTTTCTGTTGACAGGACTTTGGTGACCAGGTCTGCCAACAGTTGCAAGTTGTCACCGGGTACCAGAGTACCAGCCAGCTTCGCCAGCAAATGTTTTCAAAGGCATCCAAGCACTTGAGTGTCAGGTCTCAACGGTGAAGGGCTCAGTTGGGAGATGTGACTATTTTTTAGGGGGATAGCTAGTTTCTTCAACTCATTCTCTCCAGGGATTCAGGAAGGTGAGGTTTCTCCAAGCATCTTACACTTAGCAAATAAATTAAAAAAGATCCTACAAGGTTAGAAGTATTTCATCTCCTATAGTTATGCTTAGACATTCAATACATCAATAATGCTCTGATATAATACACTAAATACCGAAGAAATACACAACCATCAGTTCATATTTGATCAGTAGCAAGGAAAAGGAGGTCATTAATCTACTTACAGCATCAGAGCAGAAGAAATAAAGAACATTAAAGGTAAAATACCATTAACTCAGAAGATAAAGTGCCAACAACGTCATTGCAAGAACTCTCTCTTCTTTATTAACATTCCTTCCAGCAAGCACTGGTGCATGGTACAATGGCGGCTCCAAGGGAGCATCTAACTACTGAAAGCTTTAAAGACCAAGAAGCATTAAGCTCTGCAACTAAAATGAAAATACTACTTTTCTATTACTATGGACTGCAAAATCATCAATTTTGCCGACCCTTGGAATAGGGCCAAACTTGCTATTTATACATATTTGCATCTAACCCTGACCCTAACTCAAATTACACTGTATAATAGAATATATTATCCGAGGGCCGGTGCTACCTGCGCCACCCTACAAAAGACCTAGAGATGAAATAGGCCTGTCATGTCAGAAGAAAAGACAAGATGGAGTGGAAGAATCAGCCTCGAGAAGGGAGCCAAGAAAGAGAAGGAAGAAATCTGATCCCCTAGGGATCGAGGCTACATGCCTCATAAATGGGAAATGCGACACCTTGTCTCCAATGTGCCAGGTGTATATCTGAAGCGGCGCATTGAGGAGATCATTTGTTAGAAAGCCCATTGTTGATCCAACATGCCTTTGATGTAGCTATCTGCCCTCTGACAATCCTTTGACAACCTTTGTTAACTGCTTGAAAGTGACCGGTCAGCCTTGGGGACTGGGACGCAGATCACCGAAAGAATACAAAAATGTAGGATCTGGGACTCCAGGATTTGGGAACTTGCATTCCAAAAGAATAAAGAATACACAAATATTTAGGTTTTCTCCGGCCCCCAGAGAACCTTTTATTGCTGCTTATTATTATTGAAGGTCTGGAGAAGGTGGGAGATTCCATCTTCATCAATCTCTTTGAGGCCAGCCCACCGGTACTTAGCCACCTAAATCTGTTCTCCTAGCTCCAGAATATTCTTCTTGAATTCATCAGCCATTTTTGCCGCATCATGACCACTAAGGATCATGTGAGTCAATCTCACCATTTGAGTTCCATCTATTCCTTCCAGGGATTGATATCTTGACTCCATTAATTCATCAAACTTCTCCAAAATATATTCCTCCGGCGTGCATGTGTCAGTGTTGAACGGGTCAGCTCCGGAGACCTTTGTGACAAAAGCCTTATATAAATTTGAAGAATACTGGATCATGTTGACTTTATCGTGTAGAGTCCCTACCAGTTACTTGAGCACCTCCAATGTGAGGTCAAGTCTGGAGTGTTGGGTCTTCACAAAATCGAATGATTCTTCCCCTAGAATCCCGGACTCAGAGACTATTTCTTCCCCAAGGCCAAGGAGTTCCTCAAATTCTACCTTCCATGATTCATTATTTTATATATCACCCTCCCATATGTTGATAATAGATTCTTCTTGATGAAGAATGTGGCGGGCCGTATGCAAGTTTGGGAGGGTGGATACTAGGAAGTGCCGGTGTTTTCTATCTATAGAGCGATCCACTCATCGACCACTTGGGCCTTCTTCCTCATTGCTCCCAGGGAGTCTATGTCACTCTATGGTAGTGGTGTATTAGATGTGGAGGCCTCCAGAGGAATGGCACTGATGGGCCAGGCCAGCTCAGTTAATAATCCCATAAGGTTTGTAGTTTTCTCTTTTTCAGCCTTGAGCCTTTGGACCTCCTTTTCATAACGGGCTTCCACTGCCTTAGCCACCTCCTTCAACAGGTCTACCTCACCCTGTTTTCCCCTCTTCCCTAGTGATATCTCCATGATGTTGTAATCTCTGGCTTCGGTGATTGCCTCATTAGTGTCTTGGGGAGGTGTTGCTACAACTGCAACTGTTTCTCTGCTCGGCCCGGTTTGAAGAGTATGAACCGTCTGGGCTTTCTTGGCCTTTGGTGGGTCCTAGGCCTGAGCCATCATCTCGGCCAATGAGAGATGAGCTCTGGGAGTCGGTGGGGCCTTTCTCTTCTTGGTCTCTAGCAACCACTGTGGTGGTAGGGGTGGCTTATTAGCCAAAGCTTGTTCCTTAGGTTCTTCCCTGGTATCTTGCTGTTGTTCTTCTTCAGTGGTATGGGTCTTGCCCGACTCCCTACCTATATCTTTTGATTCATCGGTAGTATCTCCCCTGGACACATTTGTTTCTTCTTTGTCACCTGTATCTTCGGCCATGTTAAGGTCTTTGTCAGTCGCCCCGGGGGTTTCTTCCTCTTATTGTTCTTCTTATTCCTCAGCCTCTATTGCTGGGATTTCCTCTTTTATTGGTATATCTTTTGGCAATGGGGGAGGAATTAGGCTGAGATTCAACATTTGGGCCGCAGTGATTACTTGCCCAAAGGTTGTTTCGGGGAGTGGCACTTGGAACACAGTGGCTGAGGTTACGGTTTCTCCCATAGGTCTGGGTCCCTCAGCGAATGCCATTTGTTCACTTTGCTTCTGTTGGTCCACTCCCATGTTCTGTATCTCCAGGACCTTGGAGGCAATCTCTTGTTTTGTTTCCTTCTCTTCCTCCATCTTCTCTTCTTGCTCCTGCGCAGGTTCTTGTTCTAGAGCTTCTTCTTGCGTTGGGACTTCAGCCTCTTTTTTCTCGATGTCCCCCTGTATATTCCTGAACTCATCGGTTGCAAAAAAATCATCGAATTCATCCTACGGGGGAGGATTGGCCGAGACATCTGCAGGCTCTGGTTCCCGCTCTGGTTCCAGGGAGTCAAAGGAAAGGATCTCAACTTGTGGGGTCTGGGGCATCCCCAACTTTGGCTCTGCCTTAGGCTTTTGGTTAAGCCTCTTCTTTCTTCTAGTGACTAAGGGTGGCCCCACATCCCTTAATGCTACTTGTTCTTCTGGATCCACACCCATTGACTTCACCATTAATGCTGCTAGTGGGGGGGAAGAAGGCAGACGGATGGGTCCGGTCATTGACACCGGGGTTGCCAACCACGTAATCAATATGTCTTTCATTTGGTGGGAGGCTGCCAGTGATTGTTACAGCTGCTCCTTTATGGGGACCTCTTGCATAGTTGGAGTTGTCATTATACCTTTTCCCTTATCTCCTCCCTATGAAGAAGTCTCGGCCCCCGGTGTTAACTTTGGTATCGGTTGGGAAGCCCGACAGACACTCCTGGGGCACACCTTCTTGAAGTAGGCATGGCTGTGTTTGACCACCTCACGGGTGAATTCTTCAATAGTGGGCCCTTCCTGGGCATCCCAATTCACTGGTGGGAGGGCCAATTTATCAATCCCCTTTGCTTTGTAGTAGGGATCTACCGTGGAGCCGGCATCTGAGAAGTCTTCCAAAAATCTCTAGAGCTTCAATCTTTCCATCATCCCTACAGTCATTTTGACATAATGCCACCCCTGGACTTCTACATCATCCTGGCAATCTTCCCAGAAGTCTTCAATTTGATATTGATGGGGCTCTAATGCCAGGGGAAGTGCCGCTGCAATCTTGCCATGCGGATCAAAATGTTTCCATGCTAATTAAAATTCTGCCAAGTTATAACTCTTAAGCTCATTATCTACTTCTTTGGCGATGGCCAGACTGCATGAATAATTCCCACAAGTGATTGGAAATGGAATATTCGTTACCTTATTCAAGGCATAGAATGCATGTAGTTCCATTATCTGCCTACAATACTCTAGGAGGATTATCTTGTCCCCATAGTGCTTGGGCAACAAGTAGGGTTTCCCAGAGAAGTCGGTCACCCTTTTGTATGTATGTTGTTGAAATTGTATATAGTAATGGTCGTAACTCTAGACCAAATTCATCACCTCTGTAGACAGGCAGTATCCTACATCTTGGGTGGGTGTGAGCAGGTGGTAGTAAATGAAAGCATCATTTACCCAACAAAAACTAGGGAAGATGGCCTCCCATTGAATCTATGGAAAATGATCCCAAGGGGCCTTCTGGCCTGGGATAATACTGAGTATATCCTCTGTGAGTAACTCATTGGTGTGGGGTCGTTGTTGTGCCAGGGCCCAGAGAACATAGGAAGTCATACAAAAATTCTTCTTCTGGACTATCTGAAGGACATGGGAGTCCACATGGTTTGATATTATGGTGGCCCAGTCAAAATACTCTTCACCTATGCTGATACCAAGCAAGAAGTAATACATCCACCCAGAGAATTCTTGGGCATGCTGTTGCTCGAAGACCTGGCATAGCGCTATCATCCCCATCTAGATGCTTTCTTTAAATTTAGACGTGGGGATTTCTAATCTCATCCTCTTGGAGTCCCTCTTTGGGACCTTGAGCCAATGATTGTTCATATATATATGGGCTGCCTCCTCCAATTGTTTAAATCAGGCCAAGGCATCTGATCGGGTGACCATAGCTGGCTTGTCAAACTGAGTAATTCCCAAGCCCCTTTGGAAGGTATCGGGGTTGAGGGACACCATGGGAGTAGGTTACCCAGTTGGCTCTGGGGTTGCGAGCATAACGGCCCAGACAGATGTATTGTAGTGAGCTGAAAGTGTAAGAATAAGCTTCGGTGACTACACCGAGCACGGGAAACAAGCTACTTTGAGAATCCTGGAATTTCCTATTTTAATGTGTAATGGATCCCCGGCCTGCCGCTGGATGTACATCATTTTCACCAAGGCCTGCATCTTAGGCCATGTCCCGACGCTAGTGTCGGTGAGGAGCTTGACTTTGGACTCAATCTTTGAGCCTGTGATGATGTCATCCTTTACATATTTCACGCTCATGGGCAGTTTCTACAAAGCCTTCTAAATTTTGGACCTAACGGCTACTCTGGTACCCACCGTAGAAGTAAGTTCCAGACTCCTGGGTGGTGAAGATGCTGATGCTTCATACATGTTTGGAAGTATGTTGTTCTGGAAACCTGCAAGGCAAGGTGACCGTCAGAACATATGGATAAACAAAAACTTTAGGGTCTGAATGTCTTACCATCGTGGCACCCGCTTTCCCTGAAAAGTTAGCTTAGTTCAAAAATCCTGGAAGGTATATATATATATATATATATTGCAAACTTATAATTTTAACCAACATCTGGGTCCGGGGGTTTTATCACACTCAGTAAAAGCAAGAAAGGTTGGGTGGTGGGAAGAGACTCAGAGTCTGGGGAACTAACCGTTGGAAGCTATGTGCAAAAAGTGAGCCGTCAGACATACGTGGATGCCATGTGGGTATGCAATAAATAAAAGTTATGGTGACGACAGTGAAGCCAACTATCCGAATGCATGAAAAGAAAAGGCCACTTGGGAAAATTTAAATGCGCGCATGGGACATAAATGAATGGCAGGTTGGTTTATGGAGGAGAGAGAAAACCACCTGGTTGAAACTGGCTGAGAGCTGAGTTTCAACCAGGCAGTATTCTGCACAGAGCAAGCTCATAAATTAGAAACCAGAAATAGATGCAGCACGGTGAGCTCGACAGACTACCATGCATAATATACATAGAATATACACTATACATGACAGAGCCAAAGGGTATATACATGTAGACCAAATGGATATACAATAATATACATCAAATGTACACATACACATAGAACATAGAGCAGTTATTTACAAAAACTAGACAACTGTACAAATATTTACAATGCTCCACACTATCTATAGACTATACTACATCTGCACAGAGGGCGGACAACCCTCTGGCAGAGCTGACCCACCAATGGGCGGCGAACCAGAAAGAAACTCAAGACGAAACAGAAAAGTGAGACAACACAAAACCAAACAAAACCAAAAAGTAGGAAAGCCGAGAGGAAGGGAGGCACCAACCTGAAAACAAAGAAAGACAAGGAAAGGAATTTGCCACAAATTCTCTGCAACAACTTCTACCGTCAGAAGATCACCACTTACCACCACAAACCACTCATAATTGTTCAGAACAACTTGGTATGGCTCGCACTGGATTATCGCTAAATTGCTATAAAATCACTTAGATTGCTTAAGTGTTTAATCGCAATAAATGTGAAAATGACAGGTAATTTCTATTTATAGCCACGGTAAAAGTAAGTTACCTTTCCTTTTGCAAACTTTGGCACCAGACCTCCGAACTCCGGGCCCGGGGATTCCACGCAATGATACCATCTTAAGAAAAGAGGACATCATGGTGGAGAATCCCAGAGTCTGGAATCTGGCTCCCGACAAAGGATGACCAACTCCAGGACTAGGTCCTAGAGACACGAGAGGAAAGAACAAAACAAAAACAACACCGCGGGGAAAAAAAAACCCCGGAGAAGGAAAACCAAGAAAACAAAGAAAAAGACAAGGCAAGAGCCAAAAGCAGAAAGAAAAAATGGGGACCCAACATTTTGCACACAAAATGAAGGGACGGGGATGCAGGGCATAACATAATCACTCACACAACTCTCTGCTTCTCTGCTCAGCCTTCTCTGCTAGATCATGCCAATCAGTCAATTAACCATGCTATCCTCTTGCATACACTTTTTCACATTACTTCACTTTTCTGAATAACCCCTTGAGATTATCTTATACATCTTCATCTAGGTAAAATAAATCTTTGTCACTTAATCAAGATCGTAGATCTTAGGTTAGGTCAGATCCAGCGGATCTTTCCATCTTTACATTTAATTTACTTCTCCAAAGCAATCACTAATTAAATCTTGGAGCCATGCATTAATTATGGTTATCTGTGTATTTAAATAGTGTGGACCAATCATGCTTATCCTCAATTAACTTTACATATCCAAATAAATTCAATTATGTCGGCCAGAGATCTCAAATCTCAACAATTACCAAAATACTGCTGCTTGGTCAACACTGTATTCTTCCACTCGGTCATGACTGTTTTCCATAGTAATTTACTGGTGCTCGGTCGACACATAGAAATTATGCTTGGCATACACTGGTGCTCAGTCGACACAAACTTCCCTTGGCATATATTGTTCCCAGTAAACTGACATCTTGACTTAGTGTTATAGATAAACAACACATTACTTTACCAATGTGCCAACTAATCAAGTACCCTTGTGATTTCCCATAAATCAACCATTTCACTCGGTCTTCTTGTTATCCTTGCCTTCAAATCTTCTTCAACAATCAGTAGATATGGTACTCAAACAAATAGCAATAGTCTCACCAGTTAAGGTTTGACATCAATGACAAAACAACAATTGTTTACATAGTAGCTTTCCAACATACATGACATTGCAAAATATTATATATATACATTAAATTTAAAAATATAGAATTATTTTATTTGTTTTGATATATTTTTCAAAATGTCTATTATAGTGACAACTGCAAATGTGGCTCAAGTAGGACATATTATCTCATTAGAAAAAATATTAGCAACACTTGTGATTGACCGCATGGTTTTGATGACATATCTTAGCTAGAGGTATGGTTACTACTTTTCTTTTTCATATTCCCTAGTAAATCTCCAGTGCAATGCAAAAGACAATATTTTACACCTACAAGCATTGTTACAAAGAAATAAATATGTCACAGAAATTTATTATAGTATAAACATAGAAATAAAAAATCATCCTTAGACAATTTTAATTGATCAAGTTTTGGATAATGTACCATGTATTTAACTTGATTCATTCAATTGCAGAGATGGAGATTGTTTGACATACTTCATGTCTTCCTTCATGACCAATGTACACCTAAAGAAGTATGTAATGATCTTGTAGATTATTATTTTGTATTGTCTTTCCAATGGTTGTGATAGAAATTTAAACTCTCTTGAGCTTGATTTGCATTCAACAATGCTTCATGAATTGCATAAGATACACGACAAAAGCACACACTTGCATAGAATGAGGTTTTTACTAATAAAATATAATGCAAATGGCATAATTGGAATTTGGGGTGAGTTGATTTGTGTGCAAAGGTTATCACATTGGTTAAACATACCCATATGCATGTAGTCTATCATATACAAGAGACTATGTTTGCATTTTAATAAGGAAGCTTGCCATGCTACTTGATATCAATTCTTTTCCATGATAGGAATCCAATTGCTGGCAAAAGCTTTTGTAATGCACCTATAGTTACAAGTAGAGGCCAATATACCATTTTTGAACTAATATTTAAGGTTCTAGGTAGTACCCAATGGATGACTTTTAGGTATGGGGATTCTTTTGTCTCACTTGATTAATTGGTTTATAAATAGAATTTTGAAAATTTTATTATTTTTTATTGATTGGCTTAGTATAATTTTAGCAGCTACTATATGTCAAAGCACTTGATAATCCTTTACTTGGCCTTTTCTCAAAGGACACTACATACAATACAAGTTGAAACATTCCCATCAAAAGAAATAAAACGTTCACATGGAAAATAAATAATTTAAAATTTTCTCACTAAAATTAAATCTAGCACATATATTACCTAGAGTATTAAATTTTACATTAGAATGATGTATTACCCTGTAATTGCAGTTATAAATGTATTACAAACATAATACACATCAATACTTCCACCCCACTATTTTTTGATAATTAAAACAACTAAAATTGCAAGAAAAATTGACACCAGAGCATCCGGGTGAAGAGTTATCCAACTCAACCTAATGGATATAATTTTGGCTTGATTGAGTTTTTAGTTTTATGTTCTTTTATTTCTTTTGATAATTAAAGACAAAATTATATACATTAGGTTGAGCTGGTTAGCTCTTCACTCAGATGCTCCAACATCAAACACCATGGATAAAGAAATGTTTCATGAGTGAAAGACTAGTGAACATTTTGATGAAGCTATAAGGTGAATTCTATTCTTTCCCAAATATGCAATTCTAACCCAAGAAGACTCATCAACTAGGGGGTTTTTCCATTGAACTCAATACTCCAAATATTCTTTCCTCCTTGTTCTTTGGGCTACATATGAACCAATTACTTGGTTAACCTATTCAAACTTCTTTTTTGGAAATCAATGGACACATTCCATGACATCTGATGAATCTAAAATTACACCTTGTTGCTCACTTGATTCACCTTCGTAGTACTTGTATAAATCAACCACATTTAAAATTAGAGAAATATCAATTCTAGTTGGAAGTTCGGTCTCATACATGCATTCGATGAGAACTTCTATAGGACTTTACAAGGGCTGATTTTATTCCACTTTAGCTTTTTGTAGGCACCTTAAGGAAATATTTCCTTCCACAAATGAGACATTACTAGCTCTCCAACTTCAAATTCCTACACTTTCTTATTCTTATCAACATGTTATTTATATTTTATAGCACTCTTCTCCAATTTTTCCTTCACTTCTTTGTGCAATTCATGGATATATTTAGAAAAATCATCAGCTACAACACTTTTCTTATTCAAATATGCATTGTCCCTTAATTCATCACTACCCCTAGGACTGAAATCATACACCACATGAAATGGGCTCTTACCTACACTTCAATTGATGGAGTCATTATGAGAAAATTCTACTTGTGCCAAAATTAGATCTCGTTGGTTTGGCTTATCACCAACCAAACACCTCAACAAATTTCCCAAATTTTGTTAATAACTTATGTTTGACCATCTATTTTTGGATGGTAGGATGAACTAAAACCCAACTGTGTGCCCATTTTCTTCCACAATGTACGCCAAAAATGACCAAAAAATTATGTATCTCTATCTGAAATAATGCTTTTAGGAAAGCCCTTTAAGCAAACTATCTCTTTGAAAAATAATGTAGCTATATGAGAAGCATCACTACATTTTCTACATGGTATAAAATGAGCCATTTTTTACAATCTATCCACTACAAAATAAAAACAATCATTACCTCTTTGTGTTCATGGCATACCTAAAGCAATTTCCATACTAATGCATTCCCATGGTCTCTCCAGTATTGACAATGGTTGGTAGAATCCAATGCTTTGCTTCACTCCCTCGATTTATTGGCACACTCTATATCCCTAACCATTATTTTTACATCTGCACTCATTCTTGGCCAATAATAACTTTCACTCAGCTGTGCTAATATTTTTTCCACTCCAAAATATCCACTCAAACCCCCAATATATTTTTCCTTCATCAAGTTTCCCCTCATTGAGCCTTCAGGCATACACACTCACTTCCCCTTAAAAATAATAAAACCATAGAGTTCTATTAATCCCAATCTGATTCTTACATGTTGTCCAAGCTTTAAAATTTTCATCTTCTTTATACAACTCTCCCAAACAATCAACTCCAACCACATTCACTCACATCTCATTCAACAAAAAATACCTCCTACTCAATGCATCAACAACTCTATTCGATTTACCACTCGTATGTTTCAAAACAAATGATCATATTTGAAAAAAATCAACCCACTCAATATGTTTATTATTTACCTTACCTTGGTTATTAGTGAATTATATATTGGTGTACAACATGAACTCCTTAAGCAAGAAATAGTGTCTCCATTTTTTGAGTGCTTGCACAATCATATAGAACTCTTGATCATATAAGAAATAATTTGTTTTTGCTTCATTTAGCCTCTCACTAAAATAAGCTATAGGTCTTCCCTCTTGACTTAGAACTCCTCCTATCATTGTCCCACTTTTAACACAATCAACTTGGAACACTTTATTGAAATTTGGAAGTGCTAACATGGGTTGCTTGGTTACTTTCTCTTTCGAGATGTCAAAACTCCTTTCAGCTCCTGCTATCCAAACAAATTTCATCATGTTTCCCTTCAATGTCTCTATGATTAGAGCACAAATACTACTAAATTTTTTAATGAACTTCCTATAGAAGCTTTCTAACCCATGTAAACTTCTTGATTCAAACATACTTCTTGGTGAATGCCAATCAAGAATAGTTTTGACCATTTTTAGATCTATTTTCAGACCACTACCAAAAACCACAAAACCCAAATAAACTAGCTCTCCCTTCATGAAACTAAACTTTTTCAAATTTACCATCAATTTTTCCTCTTTTAGTCTTTGTAGGATTACTCTTATATGCTACAAATGCTCTTTTGACTTATTAAATATCAAAATATGATCTAAATAAACAATAAAAAACTTACCAAGGAAATACTTCAATTTTTTTCATTAATCTCATAAAAGTGCTTGGTGCATTTGACAGCCTAGATGGAATTCATAGCCATTCATACAACCCATCCTTTATTATAAATTCAATTTTCCACTCATCCCCTTATTTAAGTCTTATTTAATGGGAACCACCCTTCAAATCAATTTTTATCAAGTATTTTGCTCCACTCAAACAATTCATTAATTCATCCATCTGTGGTAAGGGAAGTTCATACTTTATTGCTCTTGAGTCTATACACATTTAACAACTTCCATACTTCTTTGGTGTTAACACTGTTGGAACTACACATGGGCTTAAACATTCTCTAATTAGCCCCTTATAAAATAGCTCATGTACTTGCTTATTTATCTCCTTATTCTATTTTTGTGACATTCGATATGGTGCCTTATTTGGAAAACTAGCATTAGGAATCAAATCCATGTAATAACTTATGCTCCTCATTGGTGGAAATCCATATGATGACTCCTCCATTAAGATTTTTGCATATTCATCTAATATTCTTTGTATTTCCTCCTCCTCCTCCTCCTCCTCCTTCTTCTCTTAAATCGATGTGCGATGAATCTTGTGGCTGACCTGAATTCATTATCGAATGTTGTAGATTGCTAATAAATTTTTGGGTTTAAGGATCGAGCATGAATGATTGTAAATGAATGAAATTCAAATGTAATAAATTTTGTAAGGTGACTAATGCCCTAATGAACATGTAATGTATTTATATATAATTTGATGAATTATGCAAGTGTAGATCATGGATGTGAAGGTGCGATCGAGTGAAGAGTGAAGATTGACTGCAAGAAGCAAAAGTTTTATGCTTAATTGGATCTGAACAAGAAGAGAAGAAGTACTACACCTAGATCATTATACTTTTTAAATCCTAATAGGCTTTTTAAGAAAATCCCTTAACCGGGTAGATCCTAATAGGTCTTGATCAGTAAATCCTTTAACTTGGTTTCTCTTTAATTAGGGTTTAAATCCTTTAACTCCTAACAGGGTAAAGCTCTTAATAGGGCTAGAGGCAAATCCCTTGACCAGGTGACTCCTAAAAGGGTCTTCACCTAACTTGGTATTATTGTAAGCTCCTAATAGGGCTAGGCCTTTAACAGGGCACATTTCAGAAGAGTAAAAATATTTGTGGGTACTAATTCCCATCGTGGTTTTTCCCTCTAACAAATAATTTCCACAATAAAAATATCGGTGTTACCTTGTTGCATATTATTTGCATGTTTATTTGGTTACTTTGTTTATTGTTGCATAAGGTTTAAAGTTGATGAATGTTTTTAATGTGTTGATTGTGAATAGTTTTGATCTGATAGATTACTGATTCACCCCCCCTCTCAGTAATCTTGGACCTTATAGTAGTAACAATTGGTATTAGAGCCTTGGTCCTCTTTGTGGTAAGATTAACAACTTGAGGAAAAGATCCGATGATGAAGAAGGAAGGTCCTAAGTTCACAAGAGATAACTAAAAAATGTGGAGCAACAAGATGAATATATATCTGAAAGGCACAAGACCATAGTTATAGAATCACATGGTAACAAAATATACAGTTCCTACTGGGACTCTTACTACAGTTCAATTGAAGGAGAAATAGGAGAACATGCAAGCACTGTGTTAGCATTTTTCCCTGACCTTGTCAAAGAAAAGGATAATTAATGAGGATCAAACAATCTGCCTACACTTCAAGCTCAAAGGCTCAGGCGGGTGTGCCTATTAGATTCACTTCTTTCAGTGAATGATGAGATGGATTCCTGCCCATCACACTAAATCTAACAATCACTCACAACTCATTAAACAAAAAAGTAAAATGAATTGATGATGACAACTGCATAACCAACAAAGACTAGTGCCTTATCTATTGGGCGTTAGAGTCAAATAAATATATATTAAAAGAAAACCCTTTAAATCCAAACATACATGACTCGAATGAAGTGCCTTACAAGTCATTCTTTTCACTCCAATACCCAGACAACAGATTAATATCCAACCTTGAAACCTCTGAACTTATCTATAAGATTTACTCTTTCCTTGAAAGAAACTAAAACACAAATTCACAGTTACCTTATAACTGGTGCACTAAAATGCCTTACAAATTAATACACAAAGATTCAGGATCAAACACAAAGACATTAGACAAATACTGGAAAGGGATTCCATTTGCTTTTTATTAAAAACTTCTGATTCAATACATTTACACAACAAAGAACTCAAAACCAGACACACCTAATCAGAAAAGTTCCCTTGAAGCATTAATTTCACCATCCTTGTACAATTGAGAAGAAAAGAGATATAGAGAAATGGAGAACCAAATGTTGCAAACCGACACCTGTCTATTCCCCCAAAATATCTGAAACTGCTTCTTTCCTCAACTACAAAAATCTGATTTGATCTGCACCCAAAAAGATTGCAAAATCAAAATCTTCATTTCAATACCTTTCCAACGGTATATGATACTTGCTATTTAGCCTCCAGGAGCTGCTCGTGATGCTCACTTGAAAATCTGGTCTACATTAAAATTATTTATTTTGCAATGTCCTTCTTATAACTTTCAATATTTTGTGCATAAATATTTGCCTTTGCATATTAATCCTGCACTTTATTTATCCAGAACTCACTAGAATCTGCCAAGTGTCACTATTTGAGTGGCTCTATCTGACCTTTGCCAGTGCGCGACTAAGCTTGATCACTTAGTCACAACACTTTTTTGCTCCACTCGACCATCTGCCATGTGTCCACCATGTCACCTGCAAAATTTTCTCTGTCGCACACTTCCTAATGCACCATTTGTCCGCGCTCGTGGAGAGAACTTCCTCTTCATATTCAAAGTTATAGTTGTGCCTTTTTTGTTATAAACATCTAAAATTTCTCATGTGGGGTCAATGTGGGATATATGGGTTTGAAGTTTTTAAATCTTTCTATGCATTTTCGCTCAAAATATTAGGGCCCATTGCCCATGCATTCTCCAAGTGCTGACCGTTCTTTTCTTGTTTTGGTGGCGCAAATCCTTGGTTTATTCTTGCCACATGCATTTAAAATGAAATTTTTTAAACACTTCCTTGTTAGTCTGTGCTAACCTCCTCCTTGCTATGCCAAATACACTTGCTTGAAAGTTTTTAACATTTCTTAATTAAAATATGCCAATTCTCTCATGAATTAGACAACACACCAACAATGAATCTAACCAAGCTTTCATAATTGTCTATTTTTTATTTCTTCATGTATTGTGGATCGAGTTCTTTAGCATCCAAACATGCTGGTATAGGATGCCATTTTAGTTTACATTTTGGTCAAACTAAATAAGTATTATTCATGGCAAATTAGAACACATTTTTAGCTGACATTTTGATACTCATAGGCAGTGGTTGACATTATATATTGCTTTGTCAAGATGCTTTCCATCTTTCCAATAATGCATATGCCGTCATGAACTGGTACAGATCAGTAAGAAAAGGTGACAACGTGGGATTTTTCAGCTATTCCACGACAAGAATTGGACCCATAGTACCATTTGAATTGATGTCAAAGTAACATATGTGTATGAAGCTTCCTTAATCTGTCCACTGCAATCAAGTTTCATCCGTTTCCGTTCTGAATCTCTCAAATCATTTTCCCAATTTATAGAAAATGGATATGCTTTCCTTCTATATTTATGCATTTCCCGCCAATACATTTAAACTTAAATACTTGGCAAAGTTTTTATCATTGTGTCGCAAACCCCAATCTCTATTCATGTCTGTATTATGATCTAAATATGTCGGGTAACCTTTGGAAATGCCTTTGAAAATTGATCAAATGTCGCCATATGACCTCAGAAATAGGCAAGCATACAATTTGGTATACCAAGATTCACTCTGTAACACAAATTTGCATAATGATTCCTGAAATGAGAGATTTTAATTGTCAAATTTGACTACTTCATTATCTCTGCTAATGAAGGCGTTGATACCTTGAAGAAGTCCACCATGAATGCCCTTTTGAAAAAATGCCAAAATGTATCCCAGGAAGCTACCCATGGAGGAACCTGCTCATTGGGATGCAGAGAAGACATGTGCCAGAAGGTTTTCCAAACACTTTTAGGATCGCAAGATATTAATAGTCAAAATGACTATCTCCAAACTAATTTGATCATTTATACTGAAGAAATGAGTAAACTACTTATGAAGTAGACCTTGTAGAAATACCAAGTCATCTCATAGAATCTTAGAAATGAACACATTAACTCAATTACATACTGGAAGTACAGATCCAAAACCATCATCTCAAAACAACCATTTGACATGAAACCACAATCCTCTGAAAACAACTCCACAAAATAATTCTCTCGACACTGTAACTCTGCATAAATTGCTTTTAGAAATGGTTGAGAAAACTAACCAGATGGATTGGCACAAGTCTAAAAATCTTCATGGAGGTACAATTCCATGTTTGAAATATGGGGGAAAATTCAATTCTCCATAAAAATCAACTAGGTACACACTGTAAGACCTCAAAGCAGGTCATTCTACAATTCTGCATTTGACACTCAGAAAAGTTGAATAAAATGCAAATGGAATGACTTTGGACAACTGTGAAAATGAGCTCATGGGAATCTGAAAATGAAAATGGATATTCTCTCTCATGCCTACAAAACCTTGGAATAATCCTTACATCACAAGTTTTAATCCAATCAAAGATACAATCCTACAAAGTAGGTCACTTAGTGAGAACCGGAAATATGCATAAATGCAGATTTGGGCAAACACCTCCAAATGGCCATCTCCAAAACATGTCAGAGCTTAAATCTGAGAGCTGGAACCTATTCCATTTGTAAAATAATAGGTGGTAAACACATATCCCAAGACATTTCTCACAAAAATCATCAGGCCTCCTTTTGCATGCACTCAAAGTAAGCCTTCTCCGTAAATGTTTAGGGAAACAACTGACACTTAGAGAAATTTTCAGTATAGTCACTCCAAATTTCTTCAAAATTTTAGAGTACTAACACACTGGATGCTATAGTAAGTACTATATCTGATGTTGAATATATTTATGTACATGGAACTGAGACTGCTTATGAGGTTTTGGAAAATTTAAAGCTAATATATGGCGGAGACATAAATGTGCAAAAATCTAGGGTAGACAGTTTGAAGGCCAAATATGATGACATGAAAATGGTGGAAGGTGAGAACATTGCTCAATATGGTCAAAGGATAAAGGAAGTAGTTGGTGCTAACAAATTTGTCCATGGTAACATTGAAGAAGGTGATGTGGTAAGTAAAATGTTGATAACCTTGCTACCTACTTATGCCATTAGATTTTTTGGTATAGAAGAATTGAGGACATTAGATTTTGTTTCTTTTGATGGATTGATTAGGAAGCTCACTACTTTTGAATTAAGTAACTGTGATAAAAATATGCCTAAAGTTGGATCATATTTTAAGGATTCTTTGTCATTAGCATGATAGAAGAAGGGAAAACATATAAGTCACGAATCTGCCTGCATGTCAAGTTATTCTAGGGAACTTGAAAAGAACTTGAAGCATTACTTGCAAAAAGACTACCTAGACGTACTGGTAAGTATAAAGGCAAGTTAACTTTGAAATATTTTTCACATAACAAGATAGGAAATATTGCTTCCAGGTGTCCTAATGGTGAACAAAAAGAGAAGATCAAAAGATTCAAGGGAAAAGGTAAGAAACAATGTTATGTTGCAATAGGTGAAGGTGTGACAGATGAAGAATCTGATGACAATGATGAAGAAGTGATAGTGTTTGTTCAAGTCAAAGAATAAAATTATGAAGATGAGATGACATTGGTCTCACACATGGAACATGGTAATGTATGGGTCATTGATAGTGGATTCTCACATCATACGATGTCTATTGGGTTGAAGGTATTACATATAACTTGTTGAGTGTTGGTTAGTTGAATAACAAAGGTTATCATTTAGAGTTCAAAGGAGGTATGTGCTAGATATTTGGAAGCTCAGGAGATCTAATTGCTATTGGGAAACAAACTAAGGGTAACTTATTACATCTGAATACTAGTGTTAGTAGTTTTTTAGTTTCTAAGGTTGAAGATAGTTGGTTGTGGCATAGAAGGTTCTGTCGTGGGAATTTTGATAATTTGATCAAAGCTAGTAAGTTAAATGTTGTTAAGGGACTGCCATAACTTGTGAAACCAAATAATGTAATGTTCGAGAAATGTCAGCTAGGTAAGTTGACTTGTTCTACTTTTAGTCGTAAGTCTTTTTCATCCAAAAATATATTAGATTTAGTACATATTGATCTTTGTGGTCCTATGAGGTCAAATAGTTATCATGGTGACAAGTATTTTATGTTGTTTATTGATGATTATTCAATAATGATGTGGGTGAAATTATTGAAGGATAAATATGAAGCTTTCTATAAGTTCAAAGTGTTCAGGGAACTTGTTGAGAATCAAAGAGGTAAGGGATTGAAGTGTTTGAGATCAGATAGAGGAGGAGATCTCAATTCATTGGTGCTCATTGAGTATTGTGAAGAAAATAGAATCAAGAGATAGATGTCAGCACGAAGGAATCCTCAACAAAATGGAATTACAAAAAGGAGGAACAAAACTATAGTTGATGCTTCTAGGAAAATGATGATTAAAAGTGATGTACCTAATACATATTGGAGAGAATCCATTAGCATTGTAGTCTACACAATGAACCGAGTACAAGTGAAGAAAGGAACTAATAAGACATCTTATGAATTATGGTATGGTCACACACCTAGTGTTAAATATTTCAAATTTTTTGGTAGTAGATGCTATATCAAGAGAGATTACTTCACTCGAAAGTTTGATCCTAAGAGTGATGAAGGTATTTTCTTGGGATATTCTACTAAAATCATGGCCTATAAGTGTTTCAATAAAAGGACTAACAAGATGATTGAAAGTGCAAATGTGAAGGTAGATGAATATCAAGAGAAATTTGATGAAACAAGCAAGCAAGAACTAGAAAATGATAAGAAATTAGTGTATGTGCAACCACAAGAGCAAGAGACTATTGAAAAATAATGAGGAAGAAGTTGGTCAACCGGTGGAACAAGAAGAAGAAGCGCCTAGACATGAACATGTTACTCCAAGGTATGTAAAATTGAATCATTCTACTAATCAAATCATAGGTGATAAAGATGCAGGTGTGCAAACAAGAAGGAAAATCAAGGAAAGTACATGTCTGATTTCAAATTTTGAGCCTAAAACTGTAAAGGAAACCTTGAAGAGTGAAGACTAGATAAAAGCAATGGAGGAAGAATTATTGACGGGACTTTGTGATTGGTCTCATCAATAGATGTAAGTTGTCATCGGGTACCGGGGTACTGACCAACTTCACCTATAATGGGATTCCAGAGATTAAATTCTCCGGGCCTTCAAGCACTTGAGAGTCGGGTCTCGATGATGCAGGGAGCTAAGTTGGACAAGTGATTATTTTTTTTGAGGGGATAGTTGGTTTTTGGGTCGTCTTCTCTGGGGATTTTGTGAAAGGTCAGAGTTTCCTGCAAGCACACATTAGCTTACCAAATAAAATTCAAAACATAGGTCGGGGTTGGAGTTACTACTTCTACGTATAGTCATGCAATACATTCCTAACATCAACAATGCTCTAACATACTACACTAAATACTGAATGCGCACAGAACCATCAGTTCATACATATTCAATAGAAAGGGGAAATGAGATCATCTAATCTAACCAAACAATAGAGAAAAAGACATAAGAAAAATACATCGCGAAAGAAAGATAACTCGGAGATCAAGAGACTAACAACATCATTGCCAGAAACACTTCCTTCTTCATTATCAAAATGTTCTAGCATCATTGGTGTGTACATCAATGGCTCTAGGGGAGAATCCAACTACTGATAACTACTAAGAACTATCGAGCATTGAGCTCTGCAACTACAAGAAATGAAAATGCTAAATGCTAGTAGTATGGACTGCAAAATCATCAATTTTGTCGACCCTTAAAATGAGGTCAGGCCTGTTATTTATAAACATAAGTTATCCTAAAGCCAACCTAATATATCTTTACACTCAATGTTAAAATACAATATCTGGTGGCCGGTACTACCTGCACCACTTTACAACTACCTCAAAAAGAGCACAGGTTTGACAGATTGGCAAAAGAAGACAAGAAGAAAGGATGGAAGAATCGGCCTTGAGAAGAGTTACGGAGAAAGAATAGAAGAAATTTGATCTTCTCGAAGGTCGAGGATACATGCCTCATTAATGCAAAATGCGGCTCACTATCTTCGATGTGCCAGGTAGTTAATGCTGGAGTGACACCTTGGGAAGATCACCTGTCAGGGCCATCCCTCAATATGACATACCTTACTGGGGTCAACTACTTTCTGATATCTTTATTAACTGTTGGATAGTGACCGGCTGGCTCTGGGGAACCGGGACATAGGTCACCAAAAGAATATCAAACTATTGGATGTGGAATCCCAGAGTCTGGGAGTTTACGCTCAAAGAATAATGAATGTTCAAACTGCACCCTGTTGATGTGAATCCCCAGAATCTGAAGAAATTTATTATTCCTTGTTTTTCTTGAATGTTTCTAAGAGCTAGGTCACTCCATCTTCATCAATATCCTTGAGGCTGACCTAGCAATACTTGGATGCCTCCACGTATTTGCCCAAATCCAGAGTACTT
The DNA here is from genome assembly GCA_018584345.1 of Thuja plicata. Lineage (NCBI taxonomy): Eukaryota > Viridiplantae > Streptophyta > Pinopsida > Cupressales > Cupressaceae > Thuja > Thuja plicata. The sequence continues at coordinate 1,409,513 of MU225860.1, forward strand.
GCTTTGAACTCTGTTGCCATCTTCATGACATCATGGGCTCGGAGCACCATGTGGGATATGCGTGATATATTTTCTCCATCCATTCCCTGTAGGGTCTAGTATTGAACCTCCATTAGCTTGTCAAAATTTCCTACAACATATTCTTCTAGAGTACATGTTTCGGTACTAAAGGGATCAACTCTTGAAACCCTGGTAATGAATGCCTTGTATAAATTTAAAGAATATTCAACCTCCAGAACTTTATCCCGCAGGGCCCCTACCAGTTGCTTTCTTATCTCCAATTAGAGATCAAGTCTGGAGTGCTGGTTTCAAAGAAAGTTGAAGGATTCTTCTCCCAAAATTTTGGCCTTAGTGACAACTTCTTCCCTAAGACTCATGAGTTCTCCCAACTCACCTATCTAGGCCTCATATTGCTCGGTCTCTCCTTCCCAGATGAAAATTGTATTTTTGGCCTGGTGCAGAACATTTTTGACTACGTACAGGTCCGGGAGTATGGCTATTAGGAAATTTCAAACATTTCCTACTTGTTTAGCCACCCACTCGTCAAATGCCTGTGCTACCTTTTTCATACTTCTCAACTCATCTATATCACCCTATGGGAGCGGTGCTTCAGATGTGGAAGTTTTCGGAGGGATGGAAGTGATGGGCTATGTAAGCTCTATCAAAAGCCCAAGGAGATTTGCACTTTTCTCTTTTTCCTCCTTTAGCCTTTGGGCTTGCTTGTCATAGTGGGCCTCTATTGCCTGAGTGGCCTCCTTCAGTAGGTCTAGCTCACCCTTTTTATCCCTCTTCCCTAGAGGTACTTCTGTCACCGTGTATTCTGCAACACTCACTGCTACTTCCTCTTTATCCAGGGGAGGGGTCACAATAATGGCAACTGTATCTCCACCCGGACCAGTCTGAATAGAATAGAGGGTCTAGGTCTTCTTCTGTTTGGGTCCCCCTATGCATGTGCCATCATCTCAGCTAGGGAGAGATGGGATTTCATTTCTGTCGGGGCCTTTCTCTTCTTAGAATCCACCAACCATTGTGGTGGTAGGGGTGGCCTTGTTGCCAAAGTTTGATCCTTTGAATCCCCTCCGGGGTTCTGCTGTCCATCCCTAATGTTTTGAGCCTCTTTAGACTCTTTTCTTATATTTTCCAGACCACCTACAACATCCACTTTTATGGAATCAGTATTCTCTTCCTCGGTGTCCTTGTCCTTAGCAACATCTAACTCAACATCTATATTTCTAGGGTTCTACCCCTCATCTTGCTGCTGCTATTCTTTGGCATAATCTGCTGAGATATTTTCGTCTGTGGGTGCATTTTCCAGAGGAGGCAGAGGTAACTGGCCGATGTTTGACTGTGCGGCCGCTGAGACCACCTTGCCAAATGTTACCTTTTTTGGGGTAGGAGGAGGCATCTAGAGCATGGAAATTGAGGTTATGGTTGCTCCCATAGGTTAGGTTCCCTCAGTCGATGCTAGTTTCTCATTCTGTACTTGCATTTCCTCCATGGTGTGAGTCTCTGGAACCTTGGAGACGTCTACCTATTTTGGCTCCTTTTCTCCTTCAACCCGGATCTCCTTCTCTATGGTATCCTCTTTCTCTAGAATTTCCCCTTTAGTGGGGTTACTAATTCATCCTGGGTGGCAATCTCTTCCACTACTTTCCCGATATCCCCTTGAAAATTTACAAGTTTGTCCATCTCAAATATGTCATCGAAGTCATCATGAAGAGGGGAGGTCTCTGGGGGATTTTTGGTCTGATTGTCTTGCTCTGGGGAGTCCAAGGAGACAATCTGCACTTTGGGGATGTCAGGCATCCCAAGCTCTGGCTTTGCCCTTGGCTAAGGATTATTTTTCCTTTTCTTCTTCCTCCTGGTTACCAATGGGGGCCCGACATATAAAATAGCTTCCCGCTCTTCCTCCGCTCTAGTCCCTGTTACTTGGACCATAAGTTTTGCAAGTGAGGGAGAATTGGAAGGGAGGATAGGTCCGACCATAATAACTGGGGTGGCCAACCGGGTGGTCAATTTCTCTTTCATCTGGTGGGATGCTGCCAGCTAAAGCTCCAATTGTTCCATAATAATTGGAGTGGTGGATGAGACTTGGGGGGAGTCCCATCTTTTCTCTTTCCTCTATCCTCACCCTACAATGAGGTTCCGGCCCTAGAAGTTGATCCAAGCAAAAAAGGGCCAACTTTTTGTGTGCTTTTTGGACACACCTTTTGAAAATATGCATGGCTATGTTCAATTCTATTATTGGTGATGTCCTCAATTGTCAGGCCTTCTAGTGTATCCTAGTTCACTGGTGGGAGAGCCATTTTGTCTACTCCCTTCTCTTTGTATTGTGGATCTTTTGTGGACCCAGTGTCCAAAAATTCATTGGGGAACTTTTGAGGCTTTAGCCGCTTCATCATCCCCTATGTCATCCAGACAAAATGCCAATTCCAGACCTCAAAATCATCCTGGAAATCTTCCTTAAAATCTTCTAAGTGAAGCTCATGTGGATGGGCTTCCAGGGGAAGTGTCGTTGCTACTTTTTCTAGCAGATCAAAATTATTCTGCTCCAAATATAATTCTACCAGCCCTAAACTCTTAAGTTCATTATTGGCCTCCTTGGCCGCTGCCAGGCTGCAAGAATAGTTCCCACAGGTTATTGGGAATGGAATTTTAGTGACCTTATTCAATTGGAAGAGGGCATGCATCTCCAAAATTTTTCTGTAGTATTCTAAAAGAATTATCTTATCCCCACAATGTTTGGGTAATAAGTAGGGTTTCCCGGAGAAGCCGGTCACCCAAATGTATGTGTGCTACTAAAATTGAATGTAGTAGTGGCCATAAGTATTAACCAGGGTCATTTCTTCCTTTGATATCCAGTATCCGACATCCTGAGTGGGTGTAAGAATATTGTAGTAAATGAAGGCATCATTTACTCTACAGAAACTGAGGAAACTAGCCTCCCCTTGGTTCTATGGGAAATAATCCCATAGAGCATTCTGGCCTTTTCCAGTCCTGAGATCGCCATCTATAAGTAATCCATTGGTGATGGGTCATTATTGTGCTAGTACCCACAAGATGTAATAAGTCATGTAAAATTTAGGGGACCTGGTGACCTTGATGAGTTGGGAGTCCACGTGGTTTGCAATTATAGTGGCCCAATCAAAAGTCTTCCCACCGGAGGCGATGTTGAACAAGAAATAGTACATCCATGCTGTGAATTCCCAGGCATGGGGCTCTCCAAAGACCCTACATAGAGTGATGATCCCCATCTATATGCTTTCCTTAAATTCTATCTGGGGGATCTCCAATTTCATCTATTTTAAATCCTTCCTCGACACCTTGAGAAAATTGGTGTTGAGGTACTTCTGGGCCATGTGTGAAAGCTTCTAAATTCCTCCAAGGTCAGAGACCAGGTGAGGATGAATGCATCATCAAATTGGGGTGGCGAGCATGACAGCCTGAACGACTATGTTGTAGTGTTCTATCAAGGTGAGAATGAGCTCTGGAGCTTGCACAAAGCATGGGAAGCAGGCAGTCTTAAGGAACCAAGAGGCTGCGACATTGAGGGCCAATGGATCTCCAGCTGTGTGCTGAATGAACATCATCTTAACTAAGGCCTAAATTTCGGCCCATCACCGACACTTGTGAATTGGTGATTAACTAAATCTTTGAATCGACCTTTGATCCTAGAATAGCGTCTCCCTTCAGATACTTCATTGAAAGTGGGAGTTTCTCCAAGGCCTTCTCAGCCTTCGTCCTGACAGCTGCCCTGGTTGCATCAGTAGTGGGGAGTTCTAGACTCCCAGGTGGAGATGATGCTGATGCCTCTAACATGATTGATGAGTGATATTCTGGCAACCTGCAAGACAGGACGACCGTCAGTATAGATAATATAATAAAATCCCAGATTTTGGAGGTTTCACCGCCACTTCGCCTTTGTCCTAAAAATGGCGTTAGTTCATATCAAACCCCAAAAATATATATAATGAAATGACTCAGGAATTTAATATATGCCCGGGCTTCCAGGAATTCTAGCTCATGCAATGAAAAAGAAATAAAGACCAAAAGAAGACTTGGGACCCAGAGTTTGGGAAACTAACTATTACTGACATGACTGGAAATGAGCTGTATTAGGCTGACGTGGGGTGTCACGTGGCCACATAGTAAAGGAAGTAATGACATTAATTCTGAAAACTGTCTGAACACCCAAGGAAATGAATGCCACTTGGGCCAATTTTGAATGCTCACATATGGGAAACCTAGCCCACCATTAAGATTGAATAGATGGAGGAGAGAGAAAACTACCATGGCTCAAACCAGCGAGGTGCCAAATTTGAGCCAGATAGGCACCGTGGGGAGAGCTTAACAAACTGGGTGAAAACATGAAAGGGTGTAGTGAGCTTTCCATAAAGCCAGAAGGATATACATCAAAATACATGGAATGTATAGAGGGTTGAAACATCACGAGGGCTGAAGCACAACTCACAGGCTGACCTGAGGACAAGCTATACAGCTATGTACAGAAACCACTAAAATTAAAAGGTATATACAAGATATTTACACTGAGTTAAAACTACATAGGGGGCAGACAACCCTCTAGTAGAGCCGCCCCACCAATGGGAGGCGACAACAGACAAGCGAAAAGAAAACATAACGGAAATGAAAAATGAAAAACCAAGAAACACACCCAAACAAACAAAGAAAAAACTAGGAAGATGAAACCAAAAAGGAGAGCCAAAGGACCAACCTAAAAACATGAAGAGTATGGGGAGGATGAGCATGGGAGGTGCTCTGCAACTGGTTTACCTTTGAAGGACTACAAACAAACACTGCTAATTGATGTTAACCAACCGTTAAGAAAAGAGAGCAAATTGCCTTAATCACCTTTGAATCGCTTTAATCACTCTAAGTGTTTTGATCATGGTAAATGTGAAAATGAAAGGCAAAACCAATTTATACCCTTAAGGTGAAACATATTTCTTTCCTCTGTAAACCCTGAAAAAGGCAAACCTCTAGACTCCAAGCCCAGGAATTCCATGCGACCACACCTTCCAGTAAAAAGAAGCCATGATGGCAAAGAATCCCAGAGTCTGGGGTCTGGCCAACTCAAAATATAAACACACTCTGAGACCAGGTCCCAGAGCAAAGAGACCCAAAAAGAAAATAAAACAACCCCCACGGAAGCAAATCCCAGAGGAAACCAGAAGGAAACAAAAAGGCACCAAGGAAAAACAAAAAGAGAAAAGGGGGACCCAACATTTTGCCTACAAAATGTAGGGACAGGTATGCAGGGCATAACAAATGGTGATTCACTGGGACAAATGCTTTGGCATATTCAAGAACTTCAGGATCTCAGGCTAGCAAAACTGAAACTTATCTTTACCTGGAGCATTCTTCTTGCAGGGTGCGAAGTGTTTGAGAAAATCTAGGCCATCAATGATTCAATCCTTTGGTCTTTCATCAGCTGTGAGGTGTGTGCTTTGAAAGAAAATCAAGCTGATGATTTCTAAGAGCAGCAGAGAGGAGGCACTGAGTAAGTCAGACCAAAGTCATCCTATCTTGCATGTTTCCCCCGGATACCAGAATTCTCTATTCTTCAAATTTTCTTCTTTTCTTTTCTTTTTCTCAGATGGGAAGGTAGTACTCCTTTCACCGTGACCCTTAAGCTTAGCTAATTTTCATAGTGGTACTTCTTTCACCTTGCCATCTACTTTAAATTACTAAATAGGAGAGAATATTTCGGACCTGGGGTATTTTATGATTTTTAGACTTGGCCAACAACTTAGTGCAACCAATCTAACATTGAGGACCATACGATTACTTGCTTCTTAGATTTTCTATTAACTAATGTATGGACTTTCAAGATATGAATCTGATGAAGATTACTCATAACCTATTACCACACGCACAAAACAACTCTAGAGTGTGGATAAATTCCACTGTGCTAACAATAGATTCCAAACTATCCAAAATGCATCAGGTACCATTCCATAGACTAGATGTTATGCGAAGTATACCTATCTACAAGAAGAAAGAAACATGTTGGGAACCCAAAAAACAAACACAAAACAAAAGAAAAACAAAAAGCAACGCAAACAAGGAAAGAAAAGGCGGTCCTGGAGGATGGCCAAAAAACTATTTACAAGGACAAGGCATTCCAAGAGGAGCGCTGGGGAAGAATATTTACAAGAAAGAACTTTACATATAATACAAATTTGGGCAAAATTACCATCTACCTTATTCCAAATAGTGCTTGAGAAACTATCAATTTACAGGCAATGGGACAACTTCTCTAGTCATGGTACTAAGGTGATAGGTATTTTCCCCGCAGATCTCAGATATTAGGTATGGCCCGAGCTAGAGCTGTTGAAACTTAGTGTGCTTTCCCTTATTTTCCTAGGCCTTGTCCCACAAGAGGACGAGGTCTAAAATCTGAGGTCAAAAGATTCTATTGGTACAAATCCTAGAAGGGAAACACTTTCAAAATCATTAGAATTAATCTTGACCCACGTAGGTTTAGTTAGTGGGAAACTAAATTTATGGCAAGACAAAAGAGAAGAACAAAAACAATATTATGCAAATAAATTATCATATGAGGACATAAAAAAGAAACAAATCACAAAATTTGACATTTGCATACTCTTTAAAAAGCCAGGGGAAATTGAAACTCTTAAACCTACAACAAGGAGGATCCCAAATCAATGGTGCTTGAATGAAGATATAAAAAAAACTTTTGGGACAGATGGTGGATGGTCTTTGATTCCCCTCCTTGTAACAATCATGAGGTTTCTATCTATTTCCTGAGGAAAATCTATTGTGAGTTTGTCCTGAAGGAAGTGCCAAATTATTTTGACTTTCTAGAGTCTTAGGGTAGAGTTGGGGGGTCATCATTTGATAGACCTATGGCACGTCGTGACCCTAATGCACCTAGTTTGCACAGTGGCAAGCCACATGTGGATCATGTTAGTATTCCTTCCAATGTGAAGGAACATGTGGAGGTGGACACACTAGGCACGATTAGTGCTCTGACACAGACTCTCATTCAGTGTGCCACTCCTCTAGTCGAGGGTGACCATGGTTAGTCTGCGAGGGGTCATTTTTGTCATTCTTGTGGATCCCTGTGCACATTTGGTACTGCCGAGAGAGGGAGGAAGAGGATGATGGATTGATGACTAATGATTTTCTCAATGCAACATTTGGCATTGATAAAAAGGTAAATATTTGCAAGTTCATTAAATTTATTTGATCATATTTCATTTTTAAATGAATGAATTTAATTAAATTAGTATCTATTGTTTATGATGAAAATTCAGGGAAAGAGTGTCGGATGCAGTGGCAATGATCCCCCAGACCCCTTATATACTACGTCATCAACTCCATAAGTATGTATCGAATAAAATATTTTTTAAAGTATACATTTGACTATTCTATAATTATATGGATGTTTGTCTCATAAAGTATTGTGCATGGCTATTAGTTCACTACTGGACCATCGACGTTGACATTAGATAGTGAACGGCCTTGTTCACATTTCATTGATGTATGTTTATTTGCATGTTAATTTGATTTAATTGATTATATGTAATTAATAAATGAATGAATATAACTAAATTAGTAGACAAATTAAGATCAAAATCCAGAGTCAAAGTTGTCATAGCAATGATCCCATTCCTTCACCTGGCTTTGTCACGACATCATTTAGTCCACAGGTATATATGTAATAATGCATTATAATTAACAAGTCAGTGGTTTTTTCTTATATTAATGGTTGTCTTATAAATTACCATACATGTGTGCACTAGTTTAATGTTGGAGCTACGACATCGACACCGCACACTGAAGGATACGATGGCACCTTCACATAGGTATCATTTATTAATTAGCAGGATTGTAAAATATTATAGATATTCTTGATAACTACATAATACTCTTGTTGTTTCATTTTCAGTTAATGGCAGTAGAGATTGCTCCTTTTGTTCATGATAGTTTGAATCATGATGTAGCTGCAACTATAGCTAGTTTTGATGCATTGATTGAGGTATGAAAGAGATTACTTAATTAGAATTGTTATTTTACTATTTTGTATTGAAATTTTTAATGATATTCATGTATGTATTTTAAATATTATTTTGATCATTATTGTAGGGACTCATTACTGCAGATCGTCAGTGTGCCCCTTCGGTGGATGTACATAGCGACTATTTGGTAGTGGTAAGAAAATATTCTATTTTATGTCATCCTATAATTAAATTCCTATGTATATTATTATTGATGTTTATACTTGTTATTTTATCATCTCGAGCTGTAGAAGAGTCTAGACAGGAGGACTAGTGAATGCACTCAGAAGAGTGCTGCATCTCCATCGACACGATGATCGATGACAACCAGAGATTTGTTTTCTTCCCCTCCCGGGAAATGACTAGATTAGGGATAATCATTGTACGTCAATATGGCATTACTAGACATATTTTTTGTATATTGTATGAGTGACATGTTCTATATCCATTTGGATTTCATGATGCCAATTTAACTTTATTGGACACATTTGATCTATGACATTATTGGACATATATATTTTTCTTAATGCTCTATGAATATATCATGTGTATTGATGTAGACTACTTTATGTTTATGTGGATGTCTTATGCTTTGTAAATTGCTTATGTCTTATGTCTTATGTTTGCACGTGTATCTATGTATATTGTTACTGAATGATTCATACTTAATGAGAATATGCACATGTTTCATTTCATAAACCTAGACTCATAATTTTCATTCCAACACCTTAATGAAATGATAATAGTTCATATAATACTACTTGAGACACCTTAACGAATACTTACGATAAAGTGCTAAATTTGAGACTATTTGTGAGTTGACAATTTACCTGGTTGCACTAGATCAGACAACTGGTCAAAGTCAATGGATGATTCCATTTGTGTCAGTTGCAATGTTGCCGGGGGATGATAGGAGTCAAGTGAGCTCAAAATTTGTGTAGACCATTCGTCAACCCATTCCTTTGACTGACACCCATCCCAATCTTCATTTGTGCATGATGAACAAAATCATGCCATATGTCATGTGTGGATGATACATGAACTTGTATTAAAGCTTCTAAAAGAGTGCAACTCACTTGATCTTGTTAATGTACAACAATCCTCGTATGGTTCAATGTTAGTTTCATTCATCAACCAAAAAAATCTACGAACCGTAGACTCACCTTCATTACCTAGACCCATTGTAGCATTACATCACTGGATGATACATCTTGCATCTGACAATGTTTCTTGTTCTTTGTAATTTAATTCTTTGCATGCTAAGGCCCTTTTTATACATGCACCTACACCATCGTGCTCTCCCTTTCCATGACCGGCCTATGTAAAATTCCACATATATTGAATACCAGTGTTCGTATGCATCCTGCTCAACCAATAAAACATCTGAGAATTCTTGAATTACAATGCACAATTGTCTAACCATATGATGTGTCGATGATATGATATGCTCCTATTACTCAAATCACCATAAAATAGATGAAAGCAACCGTGTACAAACTCTGTAGAATGTGAACGATCATCGCTGATGTAAAAATGATACTTCCTCAATATCTTCTTGTTCTCCTCTGTACTGTCAGATGAATGCATAAATTCTATATGAACAAATATAGCAACTTGTTGAGAGCTATAATAATTTTCTTGTACCTCATTTTGTGGTTGTAGAGTGTAGTTCTTTGTGAAGTCAACAACTGAAATAATGGTATCAAGTGGGAATGTGTCGTTGCACAACTTGAATTGCATATCCAACCATCAAGCTCTATGTGTATGCCTTGCATACTCATACACAATCTTGACATGAAAAATACTCATGAACTGATACACTGGAATCTTTTCAATTACTAAATAAAATCTTTTAGCCTCCTTTCCATCTTTTAGAGTAGATGTGACTGTCTTATATTTTCCAAAATCCACTTTTTCATTCCCAATTGCATGTGTACTCTCCATATGTTGACAAATTGAGATGTGAAAGATGGATCCTCACCAACTTGAGATGTTAATGGTGTGCCTTCAACATGAAATGATGTTGTGCCTACACCTTTGGATATAGATAATAGTGTGCCTTCAACATGACACAATGTTGTGCCTACACCTTCGGATGTAGATAATGGTGTGCCTTGAACATGATACAATGGTGTGCCTTCAAGATGATACAAGGGTGTGTCTCCAACATTGGATGGTGGTGTCTCTTCAACTTTGGAACTCATAGATGATGTGCCCACATCTTCATAATTCAATTGTCTTGTTGAACCCAAGTTTCTCATCCGTTGCCTTTTTGTTTCCAATTCCAATTCTCTCTTAATTTCTATTGATGTTTCAGTTCCTCATCCAAAGACAAATCTTCTTCTATGGTATGCAATTTTTTGTGTTCACGAAGTTGTCTCATTCTTTCCCTTTTCTTCTCTTTGTCTCTTTCATGTTCTTTTGGTGTTAGATTCTTTACTTGTTTCCTTGGCATGATGATGATTTCTACATATGAATTCATTACAATTTTCAAATTATTATATTAATCTATTACAAGAAGTAAAACTTTATAATATCAATCTAAATTATATTAACTCAAAATATAATAGAAATCTTTTACAATATGTTAAATTATTTTTTCAACAAATCCATATGATCATAGAAATTATAAACAAAAAGACTCTTTATTCATAATTCACATGTAAAAAATAAAAAAATTACCTCAATGGATTAATTTTGGTGAAGAATGATTGACTTTCGTTCTTCGATGTTGACTTTTGAACAAAAATGTGTTGCAAATTGATAGAATATACTTCTTTGTGATTTTCAACACCATGAAAAGCAAATATTTGTCGAGCAGACTGTAAATAATAGATAGCAACATTTAAACGTGGGCATCTTTTGAGTTTCTTACCTTTATTACCATTTTTTGTGTTCTTACATAGGGCGCACGCCCTATAGGGCATACGCCCTATGTTAGACACACAAAATGAGAGAGAGAGACTCTCTCTCTCTCTCTCTCTCTCTCTCTCTCTCCTTTTGTCATTTTGTGTCTAATATAGGGCGTACACCCTATAATGTGTATGCCATATAGGGCGTACGCCCTATAGTGAGTATAGGGCATACACCCTATAGGGCGTATGCACTATAGGGCGTACACCCTTTTAATGACATTGATGTTTACCAAGCCTAAGGCTTGGATTTTCCTTGGAGTTCCAACCCAAAGGCCTGGAGGATTCAGACAGGTCTAAGATGTGTTTTCCAGCAAATATAGAAAAAAAATAACATTTCTTCTTGTGTGCTCCCCATCAGGTTTGCACGTGGTTCAATAATGATAAAATTAGACGACATGATATTGTAGATCTCTTTGATAGCTATCTAACGATGTAATTTATTTTGAATTATCATTTTGTTCAGCTTTTCATTTGTAATTTATTTTCGAAGTATGTCCAATTTTTGTCAAAAACCTACGTGTATTCATTTGGGCTTAGATTTTGGCTCGTTCATCAAATTTTGAAAAACATTACATTTTCAGAAACTAGACTCCATTCTACACACTTTACAAAAAAAGTTTTGATTTTCAATCAGTTTTCAATGATTTCTAGGGGGAGCACACAAAAATTTCACGTTTCAGGATGTGTCCACTTTGGAAAATGGAAAAAAATCACACTTTCATAAAAAAATTAGTAGAAAAATCTGGGATAAACTAGGTGTTGTTAGCTAATTTCTCACCGGAGTGATTAATCTTTTTTTAAAAAAAAAGTTAACATTTTAGGGGGAGCACACTAGATGCTATGTTATATTTTTTTTAAAAAAGCAGGACCAATTTTTGTGCTCCCCCTTTTTGAGGGCCTTAATTTTCACCATTTCTAAAATAAATTAGTAGTTTAGAAACTAGATTCAGAGTAGAACAACTCTTGTTTTCGTCACGTTTTAAAATTTTGAGTGTAGCTATCCTCAATTTCTCGTTGAAGTTTAGAGTTTGCTGATTTTAGAAAAAAAGTGACATCTTATACCCCTTTTTGGTCCCCCATCTTTGTGCACTTACCCTTAAACTCTTTTAGTTAAAAGGATTCTAAATTAATAATAATAATATATAATACTATATAGAAACTTTTATTTGTGTTAAAAATAAAATAGAATTAGAAAACAATTATAAATTTGTAATATATTAGAAATCTCAATTTAACTAAACAAGTTTCTAAATTCATATGCTTTAGAATTAATTTAAATATATAATAAACAATATAGAAACATTAAATTAGATACTAATAACTATAAATTAGCAATAGATGCAAAAATCTCAAATTTACTAAATAAAATTCTAAAATTTATATGTTTTATTTTAAAAAGATTTTAAATTAATATGAATATATATAATAAACAAAATAGAAACATATATATTACATACTAATATTAAATGAAGATCATTAATAATTATTAATAATAGTAAATTTTTAAATTCATATTAAAATATTTAAAAATTTAAAAATATTCATATTTATCATTTTAAAATATCTAAATAAATTTATATTTTATCATAAATATTTTAAAATGTCATATAGTACAAAAATGACTAGTACAACCATCAAATTCCAAATCTGATCGAAAATCTTCCACACTTTCTTGAATGCGTTTCTTCCACGCATATTATTTTAGGGCATTTGGTCATTTCTTCTTTCCAATCACCAACGCTTTTTTATCCTTGATTGTGGCAAATTCCAAATTTGATTGAAAATCTTCCACACTTTCTTGAATGTGTTTCTTCCACGCATATTATTTTAGGGCATTTGGGCATTTCTTCTTTCCAATCACCAACGCTTTTTTATCCTCGATTGTGGTAAAGAATTTTGCAACACCTGACATGATAGATTTTTGTTTTCTATGATGGAGACTTAGAAATTAAATAACGCGTTGGTGAAGGAGACAAGAAACGACTAAAAGCACTAGAAAAGAAGACCAAACACATTCAATAACTTGCGTGGAAGAAACACATGTGGAACTGGTGATGGAGATGAGAAACGGCTAAAAGTATCGGAAAAAAAGACCAAACACATTAATAAATTGCGTGGAAGAAACACATGTGGAACTAGTGGAAGGAATTCAGTTCATGATATTCTCACTTCCTTATACAATTGACTTGGAATTGGAAAACGGGAATTGGTGAATTGGTATAGGCCAATTCCAATTTTGGTCCAAAATGAGCATTCTGCAATTCCACCTCAGAACCTGAAAATGAAATTGAGAATTCAATTTTGAAAAGGGAAACCAATTCCTATTTTCCAATTCCATGTCAATTCCAACAAACAAATCGACTCTTCCACACGGTTCCTACGCAAATAGCACCATGGTTTTTAATATCGTAATTAAAAATTTACTATAATTATCATTTATTAATAATTATCATTTTCCTGCCTCTTTTTCACTTCAAGATATTTTAATTTTAGGTTTATTCATTTTTTATTTTAATTCATTTATGAGTATCAATAATAATTTTATGATAAATTTTAATAAATAAAAGATAAATAAATAATAGAAAATGGAAGAATACAAATTTTGAAAAAGAGGATTATAGGTTTATTTTTTACTACAGAGTTGACATGTATTTTATAGACCTTCATGATATAAGAAATATATTTATTTCAATTGAAAATATTGACATTATGATTGAACATGAAACAACACTTGTGGAATATTGGGTGGATTATTTCCATGAATATAGGGTAAGAATAAAGGATTTTTAGTCGTGAATCTCACTTAGATCATTAACTTTGGAATCAATAAAATCCCCACAGACCTCATAGGAGTTGGAAGATCAATGACCCATCATACAACAAAGTCTATCATCACAACATATACATAAGTAGTCAAGACTATAGAAATAGTCGCTTCTATAAGCGACAAAAAATATATATCCATGTACTTAGGGAACTATAAAGTATAGAGAATTAATTTGGGGGCATCAAATATGAGAGTAAGGGAAATGATCACTCTAGGTGATAAATTATACTACTAGGGGTAGGTTGAATGAATGTGAGCATACCAAGAAATAGCTCAAGGCCCAAGTTGATGAACTATCTACTCAAGTAGAGTTCATCATGGATGTTGTTGACTCCAATGTTCTAGTTTGGGTACTCCTTAAAATTTTGGACAAGCGAGATAAAAAAGTAGATGGACAAGTTGTTCAATTAGCTAAAACATGGACGAAAACTTATCTTTCCATTCCATATTTCCATCTCAACCATTTATTTTCCTCTTAAGGAATCCACTCAATGGAGACTTACTGCCCTCATTTGATGTATCTTGTCCAAATGCTATGATCGATATGTTGCAATTTTCACAACCAAATTAGCTTCACATTGTACCCTCATGCCATAAATATAGTCCACACTATAGCTATAAGAATCCACATTCAGTCAATTGGAGAACATCTAAATATCACGATGAAGATATAACTATATGTTTAATTATATAACATCGCGTATTTTGTTTATTCTCTTAATTGTTTGTTCTATCTTCTCTATGAGTGTTTGCTTTCAAGTTTTGGATTTGTAGTCATTGATAATAAGAAATCCATTATGTTGTGTTCAAATAGGGGGTCCACATTATGATCCTTGAACATTTCTACCATCTTGAGAAAACCCTCTACCATAAGCTTGTAGCTCTTTTATCTTTCCTATATCCTTGTTTCTAACCATACTTGTAAGCTTAAACTTTTTGTTCTATGATCATTTTGACTAGGGGATTGGGGAGGAGTAGGTATTCTCCTTAAGATTGTTCCTTCTCTTATTCAATTTTATTATGATTTGAAGACTTGTCCTATATTTTCTTGGAGATCTAGTGTCATATATCTCTTATTGACTACCTTCTTTCTTTGGATACTTTCCTTTCAATTTCTTTTGAGGACTCTCCCAAATCCTTTAATGTTTCTCCCTTTTGTGCAATTTCCCTTGGGGAAAGTGCACAAAGATGGGGGACCAAAAAATTGTCACTCACATTTTTTGGTCCCCCCAAAAGGTTATGGCATGCACCCTATATGGTGTATGTCATATGGCTTGGCATGTTAATCTTTAAGATTTGGCATGCCAAACCTATATAGTGTGTACCACATATGGTGCATGCCAAATTTTGCATTGAAAACATCTCTCTCTCTCTCTCTCTCTCATTGATCAAGTTCTTCAAATTCAAGTCAAATACAATCTCAGAGTAACAATATATACATGAAATATAACATTTAATTCCTTTCTTATATATTATATATATATATATATAT
>MU225860.1:1450860-1466931 GCA_018584345.1 Thuja plicata
AACTTAGAAGAGTTGTGGGAAGAAACTCACGGTGAGGTAAGTAAATATATATGAAAATATGCGTACATGTTTAAATGTTAATATAGTTACCCATTTTAAATGTAAATATGCTTGCTTGTTTTAAATGTAGATAAAACAGAACTTTTTAGAGATAGAAGAGAGGTTCATAGAGATGAAACCACTTTTGATTAATTCCAATTTAAACCACAGGATCCAACTCAAAATTAGCAAACATAAGAACTGCCTACTAACAATAAATTAAATACATAATATATCAGAATAAATGACATAATGCTTAGAATTAAATATTATTTTACCTCAAAATCTCCAATAAAAAAAAGATAAGATGATAAACATCTATTTTTTCTACTTAATAAAAATAAAAATTATTATATCTTTTAAATTCAATAGAGAATAAAAGATACATATTTTTCAAAGCATACCCTTATAGTTCAGGTAAACCAGTAACACTCGAGTCTCCTACAACTGTTTGTGAAATTAAGATGCGAGTTGTATGTTAATGAGAGAAGATAATGTTGTAATTTCCTATGTCTTTAGAGTAGAAAATATGTAAATATACTTGCCTGTTTTTAATGTATATTTCAATCCTATTATAATTGATGTATGCTTTACTCGGAAATTTGCTGCAGGCCCCCTTGCAGCTTAGGCAGTTGCTTATTTCTCATTGCTGCTCATTTCAAACTTTTCCAAATTCAATAGGACGTCTCAAGCATATGAGAAAGATTGTTGTCATTGAGGGCATCAGTCTTAGGAGTCTGCCAGACGAATTTTGCCTTCTCCAATCGCTGGAACACCTGGTGTTAGTTTATTGTATAAAGCTATCATCGCTACCGAACAATTTCGGCAATTTGAGCAATCTGCGGTATCTAAGTTTGGAGAATTGCCGCAATTTGAGGAGTTTGCCGGTTTCATTTAAAAATCTGAAGCTCCTAGAGCATCTCAATTTAGGGCACTGTAGTGAACTCACATTCACGTCAGAGGGCTTAAACTTTCTGGAAAACACGACAAAGCTAGAGTATTTGAACCTTGATCGGTGCGAGAAATTGGAAGAGTTGCCTCGTCACATCACAAATCAGGTGTCCTTGAGAGAGCTCCATTTCAGTAATACCAGTTTAAGGGAGCTACCAGATAACATCGATAAACTCGGGAGGCTGACAGATATCATGAGCATAGAAGATGTGCCGTTGCCAAGCTTGCCGACCTCTCTTGGAGATCTGTCTTCCTTGACAAATCTTAAAATTATCTGGTGTGGTCAGCTGAAATGTCTACCTGACTCTCTTGGAAATCTGTCTTCCTTGACAAATCTTACAATTCTCTGGTGTGGTCAGCTGAAATGTCTACCTGACTCTCTTGGAAATCTGTCTTCCTTGACAAATCTTAAAATTATCTGGTGTGGTCAGCTGAAATGTCTACCTGACTCTCTTGGAAATCTGTCTTCCTTGACGAAGCTTGAAATTAGGGATTGTCCAAAGCTGGAACGTGAAGGAGTGAAATCTCTACCAAAATCAATCAGGCAACTGAATAATCTTCAAGAGCTGACGATACAGGGGTGTCCAATCAGCGAATTAGATTTTGGGGAAGCATCATTACCTTTTGGATTGAGCAACCTGAAGAAGATATATTTAAGAGAGACAGAAGTGTGCAGAATTTCATTATCAGAAGCCTGTTGTCCCCACCTGGAGAGTCTACGTGTTGTAGAGAATCATCATTTGAAGGAGATCGAAGCACTGCCAAGGTCCCTCAACTCAATGCATTTGGTAGACTGTGAAATGCTGAAGAACATTCCGAGTTTTGCAGGATTTACTTCTCTCAGAAAATTTCATCTTGAAGGTTGCCACGGAATTGAGAATGTGGAAGGGTTGGAAAATTGCACAGGATTGGAAAAAATGACTGTTCACACCTGCTGGGAGGTGGCGGGAATAGAAAGCTTGGAAGACATGCAGAATTTGAAGCGGCTGGACCTCAAAGCAAACAAGGGATCAGTTATTGAACATTGTATTCAAGGGATAAAGGTAATAATATTTTTCTAAGAGAGAAATTTATAGTTTTTAATTTTCATGTGATTGCGCGTTGACTGAATGTTGTGAAAGGAATTTGCAGAAATGGCCAGATGAAGGAATAATGATATGTGCAGGGGCAGTCCCTGATGCGGCCTCACTTGTACAAGACTTCTTACTCTCTCGGAACCTGCTGATCGTTCACTCCTTCTCCAACCTCAATATTAAGGATGAGCTAGAGTTGAAGGTGGAGGGTATCTCGGATGGTGATGCCATTATGCTCTGTTTTGTCATAAATTGTATTTCTTCACAAAAGACACTATCGATTCATAAATCTTACAAGCAAATGTTTTCTGGAAAGATCGAAAAAGGTAGGTGGGCATGGATAGGTGTCGTCACACAACGTTCCAGTAAAATAAGCACTAAAGAGGAGTTCCCAATAAAACTGACTTTTGACGACGACGGAGAAGTGGAGAAAGGTTTGGTGGTGAGAGGGGCGGAGCAAACAGCAATGAAGACACTTCGCAGCTTATTGCCGCTTTTTATGTCGCAAAGTTGATAAAGTTATTAAACTAAAAGCAAATTTACAGCCACTTGATTTTTTTTTGGTAATTTTATGATATTTGTAATTGTGTAAACTAAAGGGGTAATAATATGTACAAAAGGTATTATTGGTCATGTGAAAGGGCAATGACTAAACCTCATATCATATGGTACTGGAAAAAACTTCTAAATCTGCAAAACATGATGTCTTTTCATTTAATAACAGTGGGGAGGTAGATCGTGAAGTTTCAGCTACTGAAAATTTCATGCAAATCTGTTGTGCTTAGAAATTATAGAGTGTCCTCTTGTATAAAGTTTAGCCGCTTTCATGTGGAAGTAAGAAAAAGTATCTCCAAGTTCTATTTATTTTTAATACAATATATTTTGTTAATGGTTTAATAAAATATTAAAATGATATTTCATGGAATTGTTTTTACTCATAAGAATTTTTCCCATGTAAATCCTATATAATTTGTTAAATCTCTATTTATACAATTCTTTTATTTATATATTTACTAATAATTAGTACATAAGTTCCTAATTTCTAACATCTATTAATCATCATTATTAGTTCCCGTATAATACTCCATCCGTTAGATGCATTTTATTTATTAAACACCCAATCATATATGAATATTTTTTTAACTTTTAGCACATTTCCTATAATTGACATATTTATACATATTTAAATGATTTAAATAAAATCATTTATTTGTTCTCTCATTGGCTATTAAAGATAATATTAGGAAGAAAAATCTAATTTATTTTAAAAAAATCAATAAAATTTGGGTTGTTTGATCCATGACAGGTACATACGACAGCAGGATGTTTAAAGTGCCATTAATTGGCTATTAATATTATAAGAGCAAAATAGCTCGTTCATCCTTCTCGATCATTCTGTACATTTTCTTTCATTAATTCTCTCCACCCCTGCCATTGTCATGGTGTCAGTCTGAAATTCTTGTTCATGAGAATGATGAGTGCCTCTACCTGTTGATGGAGCTCTGTTGCTAGGGAGATGTTCTAAACAAGGTTTTTTTAACTTTTTCTTAATAATGCTTTGCAGAAATCCTCCTTTCAAAAAGAAATTTAATCTCATTTTTTTCAAAAGGGCCCAAAGGAGTCTAACTATTTAGGTCTGTCATTAACAATTGTTGGAACTACCCATTTTTCAACTGTCTGTTCATGTGAAATGTGACAACCATCCAATTCAAGGGACCCTACAGTTTCAAAATTACCTGGTCAGGATCTAATTTATGGTCTTGCAGACGTAATAAGAATTATGAATCCATGATTTATTATTCGCAAAACCCTTTGTCACCTGAAGAATGTCATTGGCATTATTGAGAAGCCCTAAAATGAAATTGTTGTCTTGTTATTGTACAACTAAGGATAAATTTATAAGCTTTATTGAACCAATTCATTATGCTTGTTTAATTATGGAACGAATGGCCTTTGGGATAGGCTTTTCTGGCGTAGTCAGAATTTGATTGATTTAAAGTTGACTTTAGAGCACTATTCATTTAACCATTAATTTAAGAGACGTGGGATTTGTTCTACTTTGATAGAAGTTTTTTTAAATATTAGTCTACCACCGACAAAGTTTAATGTTGATGTTGCACTTTGTCCTTTTGAGGCTATAAAAGTTAGAGTGCAAACTCAACCTGGATTTGCTACAGGATTGTGTGATGGGCTCCCAAAGTTTGTTTAAATCAAGGAGTGCTTCGATATGTTCCTCAAATCTTTTTAATTTTAAATATTTTCCAAATACACAACAGAACAAATTTTATTGAATTGTTATGAAATCATGAAGTTTTTGTTGTTGTTTGCAGTCTAAGGGAATTGGCGCACTTTGGGGACGCCAAATACCATGTAAGTATGAAATATTTGTAATCTGTTTGAAATGATTCACATTGTCTTTTTTTTTTTTTTCTGAGATGAGAGTAATTACCCGTGAACTTATGCATTTTTAGAAATAAATACCTTAGAAATGTCTTCAAACCCTAGGTGTCCTTGCCAAAACACATGGAAAATCACAGCTAGGTTTGTTTAACCTGCTTCCACTTGTCCATGAGTCCAAGAAATTTTGCAGGACATACTTTGTGAGTGTTGGTTGACTAGTTATAAGGTACTTTAATCCAGGACCTTTGTCAGTTCATCCACTCATTCATGGATCTTGTGATTGATTAATTGACATTTACAAGAATCATGTTTTTTGGTATCTTAAGGAATGGTTGTTCTCACGCGGCTTTGTTTTACACTTTAAAATTGTTGAAAATTGATTTGATCGTATGGTCTTCCTATGTAAGCAACCTTTGTTGTAAAGGTCTACATGTGTGCCTTTTCCTTGAGAACTGGGAGTAAGTTTTCCGGATCTGATGAAATTTTCCTCAAATGTATGTTAAAATGAGTAAAGTTTAAAGGTGCAACCATTCACAATTCACAGCAAGATTGTAACAATACAAATTGTTCAAGGCGTGACAAAGTTTAAATTTTAGAGTATAAAAGTCTATAGTTTAAACAGTTTTAATATCTCCAAAATTCTTAAATTTTAATAAGTTAATAATCCAATAAAATATTTAGCTATATTTGGCTATGGGTGGAATTAATGCCCTATCTTTTGATTAGATGAGTGTTTTGTGTAGAACTTCACCAAATTTTCTACATTAGGTTGTCAAAGACTCAAAAGTGGTTAAATAGATGAATTTTGCTCTTTGCATTATTTCTTTCAGGGTTTACTCAGTTTTTTTTATTCAATGATGGCTAAGGTGCAACATTTTCTTTAGCTCAAGCTTAAAAATTAAACAAGAAAAATATGATCTTGTGGACTCATAAATATTAAATACTAACAAATACTCAGTATTTGTGAGTCTAGAGACCTCATCCAAATAAAGTTAAACTATCAGTTGCCAATCTTGATGATTTTGGTAGAACAAAAATATTGTGTTTCTGAAGTTTTCAGCTGCAAATCGACTAAAATTAGAGGTATGGGTTTTATATGAGATATTTTCTGAGATAAATTCCATGTTATTTTGTGTATTCTTGTTTAGTTGTTGATTTATGTGTTCATATTTTAGTTTTATGTCTTATTTGTGGTTTTTAACAAGTTGTTTGCAATTTGAAATATCTTCTTTGCTCTTTGAAGGAACTCAACTAGGTTTTTCAACTTATGAAGATAAGGTTCTTTGTTCTACAATGTTCTAAAAGCTGGTGAAATTCAAAAGCACTATTACAATTTTACAAGCTCAGATATCTTGGCAACTCTCCAGATGTTTAGGAATTTGGCAACTTTATATATTGACTGGACTCAATTTTTGTTTGTTGGTGGTAAATCTTAACAAAAAGCTTTTACTTGCCTCGTCTGGTGGTTTCCTTTCCTTGTCGCTATTTTTTGGTCTTTTGGCTATGTTTTGCTGGTAGTCTGTGTTGGGGGGTTCTATAATGCCTTTCTCTTTGTAGCCCAGCTATCTCTTTTTGGGTTGTTCTTATTTTTCCTATCTTTTTTAGCTATTGTAAACGATTATGGTTCCCTTCAAAAATTGTTTTTACTATAATCGAAAACAAAGAGCTTTTACTTTAGACATTTTATTTTCTCATCATCTTTAATTCTGAACACAACAGAAAGGCAAAAAATCTTGCTTAGAAATTACTCCTATAATATTTCATTTTATATGATGAGAAACCTATCTACAACTACATATGTTACAAGATTGATTTTTTGCAATTTTAAGTGGTGTCCTTAATCTGATCTACATTGCAAATAGTTTAATGTATCTGACCATACTAAAGAATAACTCATTGGGATAAATGCACAGGTTTAAGATGTTTAAAATATCTATCTTATAAGACCATCTACAACTACATATGTTATATGTTACATGATCAAGGTTTTGAAGTTTTAAGTAGTGTCCTTAATTTGATCTACATCACAAATAGTTTACTGTATCAGACCATGCTAAAGAATAGCTCATTGGCATAATATTGGTACCTTGCAGGTTGGATTTGAGGGCCCCTTCATATGATCTATGATTTTGACTAGTTTCTAAAGCTGAGCAATTTTAGTTTGTGCTTAAAGCAAGTTTCTCAAATTAGTGCAAAAATGGCCCTTTCATGAGGTGTGATGGAGCTGCATGGTAGCATGCGCTCTTTGATTTTTGTTAGTATTAGATAGGTTTGAGTATTCAATCACATCCCAATTAGCAAAGGATGGACTTGAATGCTAGAGCTATAACCAGTTGGCACCAATGCATGCAAATGGAGCCAAACCTTAACAATATTGTCAGAAAATTTATAAACATTTATTATATTGGTCCTCGAGGTCTCAATTACCTTTTGCTCAATTTGAATGATACGTCATTGTATCACATAATACAGGTTTTCTAGATAGGGCTGGTCAGTCATATATATCAAAGGAAGCATGGATGGTTTGTTTTCATGCTAATCATAATTTGGCTGGTTATTTTGAAAATCCTTAAATTTTTTCTTCTGATATTTTTCCTTTTGCCTTTGGTTATTTATGACGACCCTGTGCACATGCTTTTTTCTTTCACTCTTGCTAGGCCTTTTACTTTTTACTGTTATCATAAAATATTCATTCCATAAACATCTATACTAATTTGTAAAGAATACTCATTTTATTGATCTGGTATTGATTTTTTATGCTTTGGTATGCTATTCAATGATCAGACTTACACCTGTTTATTTTTCCCTTCCTTTGTCTCTTTTCATTGCCATATTCCTATACGTGCTGATTATGTAGAACTTTTGTGCACGTAGTGACTATTGGACCATGTTTGGTGTACATGTGGTTTTTGGACTTTGGCATTCTTATTTCTTTTTGTATGCATCAATTACAGTTTTGATTATTTTGAAGATGCATGATTGCATGTTCTATTACTTTTAGAAAGTTACATTTTTATCAAAATTCCAGCTCATTGGTGTTTTCTTTTGCTTCTTACTGAAGCACAACATCTTCGATTGTAAATTCAGTCTAAATTGTCACTTTGGTTACCTTTGCAGGCAACATTTTTAGTTTACCTATGCTTTTAGGTTGAGATTTTTAGAATCACCTAAAGCATTTTGAATAGAGCACATTTAAATTTAAAAGTAAACATCCATCAAGTAAGCTTCTGTCGCAACTCATGTTTCAACGTTTAAGTTGTTAAGTGCTAATTGGTTTTTTCAATTATATTGGCCATGTTTTATGAATTTAGAAATGTTAGTCAAAGCATGACAATGATTATTTTAATAAGATGTTTGGCTTTTAAGGACATAACCTTGGATACGATTTTTCCATTTGTAATAGGCTTATATTTTTCAAGATTCATAGATATGGTTTGAACTCTGTTTAAAATGCTAAATTTTTTTACATCATCCCAAATTCACTACATTTCAATATTTTACATCTGTGTAGTTCAAATTTATTTTTCTTCTTTTATGAATCACCACATGTGATCCTCATAGTAAAGGTAATCTTGTGTAAGTTCTATTGTCAATTAGTGGGATTGGGAGATATCATTGATCTTGACATTGTTTTAAATATTTTTATTTCTACCTTATATCTGTCAAAGCTATTACTATTTATATCACCAATTTCTTAGATCCCTATCAATTGTAATCTTGGTAGGCTGAGAAAATAGTATCACAGATGATTTATGAGGAACGCATGAGCGGCTCTATAGATCAGATATCTTCTCTACATCTATTAGGAGAATAGAGTTTCCCAACTTATTTTTTCTTATCATTGCAAGTAACCTCAACAAGGTAAATATGTAGTTATTGGCTTGGACAACAGCAACTTAGAAACTAAAAATAGAATGATCAAATAAGTTATAGAAATTTCTACTCTTCTTGTTATGTTTTTTGATAGAGAATTATGTTTCCAAATAAAGATTCACTGTATAAGAGTCAAAATGCTAAACTATTTTAACAAAATAAATGAATGAAAGACATGGAAATAAAAATGAGATAGATGACCCCAACAAAAATGCAAATTATATTCCTCAAAATGTATAATATAGAGCATATACATCATGGAGTGGCATATTTGTTCCTAGCCATATGTCTCACTAGCTACTCATTTGACCTAAGTGTGGTTCCACAAATAGTCATTGGGTGTAGAGGTATTCCTTCTCATAAATAAGACCTGACATAAAAGAAGAACTTTGCTGCATTGCTTCTACATTTTTCAGCCCTACCGGCCTATCATTTACAAAATTATTTTAACACTTTCTCATTTTAAATTTAGATTAAATTTTTGATATGAATGACATTTCTAGTTTGGATATCTCCATTAGTGTTCCCATCTACCAAATTGTAACTTATAAATTTGATGAGCACATTTCAAATCACACATTATACTTCATCATTGAAACCAAATTTTTAATTGTCCAACCTTTTAAAAATAAGATCCTCGAGTTGTTTTTATGGCCATGCTAATTCTATCTTCATGCTTCCTAGTGGTGAAACTGGCTCTAACAAATCATCCCCTGAGGAGGAGCCACATACAATTGGTGCCTCTGTTATGGATCAAGGATTACTTCAAAAACTACACACAGGTGACGATCTAATTCATATAAGTCTTATTCAAATCAGTTTTCAAGGATTCAATGAAATACTAATATGGTTTCATTCTCAAATCTTCCAATCCCTAGAAAGAAATCTCTGCAATGCTTCTTGGAGAAGAGGAAGGATAGGTAGATCAATCAAGTTATCCATTTTCAATAAGTATAAATTTTATTAATGAATGGACGAATGAATGAATTTTAATGATGTTCATGGAATCAAGTAGTCTAAAATGTCAAGAGACAACATTAAGACATTCAAGGTCTTTTGATATTGATTTTTCTATTGTGAATATTGATTAAACACTATGAACAAAAGAAGAAATTTTTAATCACACCCACCAAATCAAGTAGACTAAAACAATCAAGAAACACATCATTAATATATTTTCAAGTTCATTTTTATGTTAGTTTCAAGTTCTTTTCAATGTCAAATTTTATATTGTAATTCTTAATTAAATGTATTAATGATTAAACATATGTGTGATGGAATTTCTATTACAGTAGGACCATGGCCGCTCCCTTTTCATAGAAGGGTGAAGGCAACACAACACTAGTTTAAAACAACTTCATTAGGAGTCTTACAGAGGAATGCTAACTCAAATTTAGGGGATGTATGACTTTTTTGTTTTGTTTTTGGAATTGAGTCAGTTATGGAGATTTATCAAGAAGTCAATCCAATACTACCCAACTCACCATATTTTACAATACTATTGTGAGGGTATGATGTTTCTGGAGAGACATACGTTTAACCAGTCAATAGAAATTTTATTTCTTATTTTAAATTTAGATTAATTTTTTTATATGAATGACATTATTGGTTTAGATACCTCTGTGCGTGTGAAAAGTGGTTGTGTTATCTGTGAACACACACTTCAATAAGTGACTATATGGTTAATGTATGTAAGCAATTAAGTAAGGAAATGACAAAAAAATAATCAAATTTGACCTATCGCCTTCTAGTTGGCAGGAGTGTAGGTTTTCTCTCAGGTCATTGCAAAACCAGTGACTATAGACATGTTCTAAATGAAGGATTTAAAGATGATTAAGCTATATGATATGCAAGAGAGTTCGATCCAAAGACTATTTAAGATTAATTTTAGAACCCAAAATGAAATGTGATCCTAGGCTGTGAATTAAAATTTCTTTGAAAATAAGAAAGTATGTAAATGCTAAATACTTTAAACTTAAAATGCAATTGATAAATGAAAATAGTATAATAACGCTACTCAAAAATTTTGATCCTTTGTGAGGAAATGAAGCCGTCGTTTATAGAAAATCTCTGTCAAAACTGACGATCGAGATTGAAAGATGAAAAATGGACAAGATTCAATTTGAAGAAGCACAATCCACGTGCGCGAAAGATGATTGGTTGAGAGAGTCAGTTGACTGAACTAGCTGATCAGTCATTTAGGAAACTTCTATAATCAATTTTTAGTTAATTGGATTCTTTTTGAAATGAGAAGCAATGGAGACTTAGTTAACTGAATGAGAAGGATTTTTTTCTATTTCAATGGTCAATCAACTGAAATGATGACATCAAATGCATTTTTTAAATAATTAAAATATTTAAATGCACTTTTAACTTAATTTACTAATTTTAATTCTTTTTGGCATTTAATTGTCAAATATCAATTTATTTAATCAACATTAGGATATTAATTAAATAAATGACATAAGGTCTATTATATTAGGATTTAGGAATTAAATTATTAAACCAAGTACGATGATAGATTAGGACCTAGGGTTTAGGTCAGATCATATTGAGGGTGATAAGTTGCCTTGGGTTGGGACTTAGGGTGATCGAGATTAGGGGTTTCTTGATTAAAGATCAAAATTGAGGGTCTAGGGTTTGGTTGACCATTTTTAGGTCATTACATTTGACCCTCTTTGAATTGACGTGTGATCCATACATTGATTCAAAGACCAATTAGTGATCAGACCAAGAATAGTTTAATTTGAAGCAATGAAACCATTCTCAAAGAAGATCGACTGCGATCTTGATTGGACGAATATTGATCAAAAGATATAAAAAAAATGCTCAATTTGATTTGAAGCGATGAATCTAAACATCTGGCAGAAACTCTTAAACCTTTTTGATTGGTGTGAATGAATAACTAGTTTGATTTGAGTGATGAAACTGATTATTGTTAAGAGATCGATTGGCCAAAATTGACTTGATTTAAAGCGATGAAGCCAGTTTGATAAATGTCTCTGGTTTCAGCTTTGGATGACTCGTATAAGACTAATATGTCTAGTTTTGAGTGTATCCATTAATGTATAATAAAATTGATTGGGTTACCTTTGATTAAAGATAATTTCAACTTGATGTGATGTGATGAAGCTGAGATGCCCCAAGCGACAGGGTCTTTCTTAGTGAAGTGATCACTGAACTGTTGATGTCCTGATCCTGCCCCCTCATGAGAGAAATCAAAAGATGGCTAGGTGCCCTAGTGATCAGACGTAATTTGATTGATTAAAATGATGTAGGAAGAAATTGATCTGATTTTGAAGATATTGCAAGCATTTAGGACCTAATTTGCACTTTTTTGGAGGTCTCATTGACAAAGTTTGACCAGAAACATGACACATGGATTGCTTAAAAGAAAAGTATGAGAGATTCTCATTCATTCAGAGTCCAGAAAGATTAATTGCGCAAGCGGTCAACTATGGTTTGACTGAAAAAGTCAACTGTCAAAATTGATAAGTCAAACAATCTCAAATTTTGATTTTTGATCTTGAAAATGGAATCAAGATGGTCGAATTAGCCAGGGGTGCAATTTTCACGTCAATTGGAGCAAGTTGGAAATTAGGTCAAAAACCTATATAAAGGCCAAAAGGGTCATTTTAATCTTTTCAAAATCCAAACCCTGCTCTAAGAAAAATGGTGGTTAGGGTCGATACAAATGATTTTGAGTGCCAGAGACCGCACAACAGGGCCCAAAACTACCCAACAATGGTAAGTGCATGATAAACCTCTCATTTGATTCCTGTATTATGAAATTTTGTTGAGTTTTTCTATTTTTAGCACATTTTTAAATTTGAAACCTTAGTTTGTCGTTACATTTCTCCCTAGGACTCGTACGAAAAATTGCTACCAATTTTTTACTCATACCAAGCCATTAGAATACTTGTATTTCCGTATCCTAGAGCTTGTACAAGCACCTTAAAAATAGCCCACTTTCTCATATGGTGAACCATGTGTGCTTGTATCAGCCTCATAACTCATACTAGCCTATGTGAATGTTGGTACAAGGGTTTATACTAGTTCTTCACTCGTATGAAAAACAACGCTTGTTTTTGAGCCTTGAAATGTCAAATTTGATTTTTTCTCATTGTTGAGATGACCTCTATAGCATGTACATCATTTTATCTTCTTATTTGGTCACTTTGACAGGCGTACTGATGCTTTGTTGTTTGTTTATGTAGGTGTGACTTCTTGATGTCCAATTCAGAATTACCTATTCACAAACGATGTGCTTGGTGGGCCGGTTGGATGATGAACATAGGGCCATCATTGCAGACTGTGGATTGGGATGGTTGATGGGGATCCCTGGTATCATGGTGACCAATTAAATTCTTACTGCTTTGGTAGAGCATTTTCACAGTGAGTATAACACATTTCACATGCCCATTGGTGAGATCACAAGGACGCAAGAGGATGTATAACGCATCCTTCACATTTTATTCCAAAGTTTGAAGGTGCAGTACAAGGCAGCACAGAGGCCAGGCATGCTAGCATTATGTCACATTTTTGGTGATAGTGAGACTTTGGAGTGATGGATATTATGGGACACAATGATGACCAAGTATGTTGATCAGTACCCTTTAGTGTGTGTTCTAACTGGATTGATTGGTTGCACCCTTATGCTCAATATGGGTTAGTAGGGATTCCATTATGGGTGGGGATTAGTCTTAGAGGAGCTACTGGCAAGGTTAGTGAAGCTTGAGTGGGGTTCATACCTCTTTGTACACTTATATCATGAGCTCCATGAGATTGTATATCATGAGGCTAAGAGCCTCGCACTAGGAGTCTTAGTTCTATAGATTTGGGCACGGGAGCACATTCCCATTTGTAGGCCACTAGTTGTTGATGATGCCCTTTAGGAGGGGCATCTATTCATATATAGGTATTGTTGGAATTATATTGAGATGATGTACTAAGAGGGGAGGGGTGAATCAGTACCTCTATAACTTTTCTTGGTTAGCCCATTAACCCTTAATCATGAGTTTGTAAATTATCTTATCTAACTGTTCATCTTTCTTTATGTATATGCAATCATATCATAAATTCTTTAGTATGCAACCATAACTAGAACATTCATGAAAATAGATAACACATGACACAAGATATGATATCGCAGAAAACTCCTGTTAGGAAGTAAAACTACGATGGGGATTGTTACCCACAAGACTTCACTATCTGCAGATAAGAAGGGGCTGGTTAAGGATTACAATTGGTCACTTCTGATGACCTACCCTGTTAGGAGTATTATAGTGGAGACCTGTTAAGATCTACTTCATTTGAAGCTTTAGCAACACTGTTAAGAGATTTGTGAAGAATGGTTAAGTTCACCTTCTACAAAAGGATTTTAGATGTGATGCACTTGTTAGAATGCAACTACATAAGTCTTTGATCTGATGATATATGCAATCTTCACTAGCTGATAACAGATCCTATAAAGCTTCATACATATTAGTAATCATCCTTCCATGATTGAATAATACCTTTATCTGCTCGTCGGTAGCCTCTGTGTGTTTTTGATAACTGATGTATTATGTTTCTGAACTTTGCATGAATTCTGTCTTCTGCTCCTTAGATCCTCTACGTGGCTATCAACAATAATGAATTCATGTACTCACAATTGAGTTTGAACATCTATTTATACTAACTTAGGCTCAATTCTTGATTCATGCATTTGCAAGTTAACTCTAGATCCAAGGTTTACAACTTGACCTTGATCTTTAGTTAGATATGTTTTTGATCCGTTAGGATGCTTTAAAAAATTTACATAAAGCTTTCTTGTCCCTCAAGTTATGATTTAAAACAAATAAAAACTCTACAAATAGAATTACATTGCTTTATCCGTCGTGTAAAAATTAGATCCACAATTTGACGGTTCTTTAACTGACTGTTGGTTCTGACGGTCGGTTTTCTTGGTCACCGGTGTTCCTTTCTTGAACTTGTTGTCGGGTATGCCTTTTCTATTTTTGTCGGGTTATTTCTCAAAACAATGTCGCCGCTAATGCTTGTGGTCGTCGGTGATGCTTGTTGATTCCATACTTAGCATTTTTCTTGTGACCTTTGTGTTTTGTCAGGTATACTTGTTGTTCGTTGGTAATGATTGAGTCTGTCGGTGATGCTTGTAGTCTAGTGGTAATTATTTAGTCTTCCGGTGATCTTTGTCAATGTTTTTCACTAAGTGTACTAATGGAAAAATAATGTCATCAATCTCCCCCTTTGACAACATACTGAGTGTATTAGTATGTACACCTGTGTATACTTCTTCCTTAGTCATTTGAATGACTCCCCCTATGTATATCCTGGTAAGTGTAAGTATATATATACATATGTATTTTCTTTTCCTCTTTTTCATTCTGATATATATTTTGTACATAACTATATACATTTCCTTTCCTCCTTTTTTGATTCTAAAGGCAAAGGTACTTACAACTTTTCAAAAAGGTGGGAATGTGAGGACTTGATCTCCTCCCTCATCTTTTCCCATTTCTCCTTTAGCATTTCTAGATCCATGTGCTCTAGTGAAATCCTTACATGTATGTCATAGATGTTGTCTACTATAGACATCTCGGGGGTTGCTATCAGATTTCTAGCATCAGAAATATGTTGTTGTAGAATTGTAAGATTGGGTAGAAGATGTGCTTGAAGTTCAGTAATCTCACCTCTGAATTGTGTCTCAGGATCCCATATTTCTTGCCTTAGCCTATTTGCCTCTATGACCATGTCATGATGTGCCTTTATGCTGTCGGCAGGAGAGGTTAGGCTTTGTGCACTTCTTGCAACATTGGATTCTATTTCTGCTAGTTTGTCACTATTTTCCTTTCCAAATTTCTCTAGTGTGCACATCTTTTGAACTAAGGTGATTGCTTCAGCAATCATTGGCTCTAATTCTTCAATGAGTTCTGAGAGCTTTACCTTGTTCAATGCCACTTTTTGGCTGATTTTATCAATTAACTTGAATTGATATTTCTTTTATGCTTTTTCTTCCATTGCTTGTTCTGCATCTATACCTTGCTTTGTGATGGCGTCGGTTAGAACAGCAATTTGTTCCTTTACTGAAACATTTTCTTCAAGTTTCACTTCAGGAACAAGTTGTTGGAGTATCTCTTTTGCTTTGTCAAGTGCCATGTTTTCTCTATGTTCTTGTATCTATGGCTTTTCTCTGACATAGCACTCCAAACTCTTGAAGTTTGTCACTGTCCAAAGTGGTAATGTACCAGTTTGGAATTTCAATGACTTCATCTAGTGTTACAACCAATATATCCTTCTTTACTATTTTATTTTTCTTCTTCTTTGGCTGGGTGGTGTAACCACCTGAATTCGGTCTGTCGCAACTATAGACCCTATTTGCCCTAAGTGTGATCATACTCTCAATTTATGTCCAAACGACCCTGTTACTGCTTGGCATAATTCTTTTAATCAATTTAATGTCCTAGGTGATTTTTATCACTGATTTATATTATCTATTATAGCCATACAATTCAAATCAAATTTTGACCAATCAGATCAAATTAAAATCAAACATGGCTATAGTATTTAATTATAAAGGAATTAAATAAATCCCTATATCAAATAATCACTTGCAATTAACCCATTCCCCTAGCCTATTTAATTTAATTAAAATGGCTATAGTCCTCTAATTATTAAAAAGCAATTAAATTGTTTAAATAATTAAATCCTATATTTCTAAATGAATTAAATAAGT
>MU225860.1:1492414-1504598 GCA_018584345.1 Thuja plicata
TTTTTTGATATCATTATGTCTAATGGAAGCCAACTTATGAATTTAATTGTTTTAGATAAGATATATATGTAAGACACTTTGTTTGTCCAAAATGTACAGTTGTAGAAGTATGTGTATAAGTATATATGTGAATATGAAGTGGCATATTGATTAGAAGATTGTAGAAGTATAAAAGTACAACAGAGACTCATCCATCACATTCAAGTTATTAGTTAAATTTAGAAGGATCTCATTCAAAAAATCAAATTTGCATAAGAAGATCATCTACTGATTCATTCTAACAGGTGGATCAAAAAAATTCTCTAACCAGGTGGACCTAACAGTCTTTTATAAATCTCTTAACAGAGTTGCATACCTATTGTATTGTATCAAATCCTTTAACAAGGTGGACTTAATAGTCCTTATTGTTCCTAATAGGGAAGGCCATCAGAAGTGGTCTTGATGTAAGCTCTAACAGGCTAAATTTATACTACAGTACTAAATCTTGTGGGTATCATCCCCACCCCAGTTTTACTTTCTATTTGGAAGGTTTTTGGGTAACCAAATACTGTGTTATGTGTTATGAATGATTATTTCTTTTCTATGCATGCAATCAGATTAGATAATCTAATTGTGAATAAAGGAGGTTAAGTTTTATTGGTTCCTGATTCACCCTTCCCCCCCTCTCAGTCACCTTGCATGTAATATATTTCCAATAATTGGTATCAGAGCTAAAGGTTCTCTTAACATAACTTTAATAGCTTGAGCAAAGATCAGAGATAATGGAAGTATAGAGAATGGAGAAAGCCATTGAAAAAGAAAAGAAAGATCTACAAATGGCCATGGATCAGATCAAGAAACTCAAAGAGAATCTCTCTCATTCCATGAAAAGAAGAAAATATTTAGCAGTACAAATGAATGACAGGAATTATACAGAATAAATAATTGAAGATTTTTACAAAGATAGAAGTTCTAAAGAAGTTGATGCAGCCATTGAATACTTGCTTGCAAAGAATTTTAATTTACATGAAGTCAAAAAGTTGAAAAGATAACAAGAAGTTCATTCAATCAGATTATGTGAAGTCATAGACTAAAAGAATCAAGAAGGAGATGATACAAATTTAGCACAAGAAGATAAGAGATTGCTTAATACAAGATTGGAAAAAAAAAAATGAAATCTATAACTTCTCACTCCAGCAAGAAGATTTGGCAAATCAACTCAATAATACAAAACAAGAAGTTATCAACCTAAGGAAAGAAAATGAAAGACTGCAGAATGATCTCAACACTGAATGAAAAACTAATGAAAGTATGATGAATTCACAAGGCAGTATAGATCAGTCAACAAAAATCAGACATCATGGACAGATTGGACTAGGTTATACTGAACAAGTTGAATCCTCAAAGAAAGGATCTCAAAAGAACATGAAAACTACTTGTAACCACTATGGTAAGTTAGGGCATACATCAAATAAATGTTGGAGCAATGGAAAATCAAAGTTTAATGGTAAATGTTACAATTGCAAAAAACATGGACATAGAGCAAGTGAATTCACTGAGAAACCTAAGTTTGAAGGAAAAATTTTTAAGTGTAACACACAAGGTCATAGATCTTCTGAGTGCAGAACTAATAAATGGAACCCTGCTAAACAATTGGCCAAAGCAATTTTTGGTTGGGATTATAACACATGGTACAGATGTTGTCATTGTGAAGAGTATGGACACATTGGTGCAAATTTTACAAAGACTCACCTCTGAAAAAGAAATCCTACTAAAATATGTTATGTGTGTAAACAAATTGGTCATCTAAGAAAAAAATGTATGAATAGAGAAAAGTAGATACTAGTTTTGAGAAAGGCAAATCAAAGATCTTTGAAATCAGAACTCAGTTGAGTTAGCAGTGGGTAAGGAAATCCTCTGAAAGTTCAAACCAAAACAATGAAGGATAAAATGGTACCCAAGATAGTGAGTTGGGTTGATCTACCATCACAGAATAGAGATGCAAGGAAATGACGGGAACTACGCATTCAAGCCATCATACATCAGTTCTAGATAGTGTAGCAAGTCCAAATCAACATACTGATGAATTAGGACATATTATGGTGCTAACCGAGTCAGGATCTTAGTTGCACTTGAGCTTCTCTAGCTTAATCGAGCTGAGTTGGGTTGTATAATAATTGGTAAGTTGGTTTTCATCGAGCTTCCAAGTAAGCCTGGGAAAACTACCCGAGCTATGCCATCTACTATGTATGGAGAATTTAATGAAATACTTAAACAGTAAAAACTATTATAAATGATGAATTGGAAAGGTTATTATTCATAAAGATTTTAGTTTGTAGAGCAATTCAGAGCCCTTAGTGATTCAGAGTGAATTTGTGTTTGAAATCAAAGTTTGATCAAATTCTCCAAGCGATATGGCATCCACATCGAGCAACAAAGTTAAGAAAGGATCCGAGATGTTGGTGAGGAATGCAATCTGTGAACCTCCAAAGTTTAAGCTTCATCCAGGCTTTGCAGAAGAGATATATCCGTTGGGAGTTCATTCCCTAATTCCTCCAAGCGTATTACTGGTCAATGACATTCGAAGCTTCTATCATTGTAACATCTAGGAGCTTGGAACAATTGAGATGAATCAAGCATATGAGAAATTGTGCGTACACGAGAATCTAAAGCCCGAGCACAAGCATCTTGAGGTTAAAGGTTTAACCCACATCCTACACATGTTGAAGAATTTCCAAATCAAATGGATCACATTCGTTCTTAGCTATGTTCATTACATGCATCTATGGTTGGAATAGCCTTTGAAGATCACAAAGACAATGATACATCTAGTAACAGGGCATCCCATCCTCGACAAAGTTAAGGCTACCAAAACCCTAACCAGAGATAAGCTAGTTGAGTTAACTCTTGTCAAGTGGGATGGAAGAGGCATGAGACTAAATGGAGAACTACTGACATGGAATTGAAGTTTGGGATTCATGTGATAGCTCATAAGATATATAGTTCCATAAGACCAAATAGTGTACCATGTGAAGATGTGGACTTAGCATACAAGGTGTTAAAGAACAATCTGGTATTTGACCTAGCCAAGTTGTAGCTCATCCAACTAAGAAAGAATATGGAAACCATCCAGGCATCCAAGACAAATCCATGTAAGTTTGGTTCTCTTCTGGTATGCATATTCTTTTATGTTTAGAAATTCTTGCCTTCCAAGGGCACAGTAGTATGGAAGAAGGATAGACCCATAATTCATCAGATAAATGAATTCATAGCTAAGTTAGGAGATAATTTTGAGAATATCATGGATAGATATTTTGAGAACTTTAGATAGAAAACATAGAGTAGATACAAGATTCCTAAATAACTAGTTGAATATTATAAGGATGATATTTTTTTCCTAGTTGATTGTGATAAGGTTTACATACAAGTAGTAAATCCTAGGGTTGCATGGGTGAAACCTCTTGCATACGAGGTTAACATAGATGAGACCAAGAACATCATTGAGGCTCTTGTGTATGAACCTGCCAATCCCAAAGAACCATACTTTGGTACCTATGAAAAAGCACAAAGTAGGATATCTATAGAGATAGATATTCCTAAGATTTTGAAAACAGGAAAGAAGAGGTTAGACAAGTTTGAAAATAAATATTGCAAGACCTCTCATTCTCCTTCTATCATTGAAAGTAAAGAAGATACAATTAAGATAGAGGATGATGAACCTGATAAAGAAAAGGAAGAGATAGATGTAGAATCTCCTCAGAAGAAAAGGAAGGAAACACCTAAGCAAAAGGCAAAGACCACTACACCTGTTATCACCACAAGGAGATCAAGAAGGAACTGTGTATTAGGTAAAGATGATGATGATGATGAATAAGTTGATACAGTTATCTTCAAGAAACCACCACCTATACTTCAGAAGAAGATTGAAGATCTGAAAGAAGGCAGTGGTATGAATTCTCTTAAGTCATTAAATTATGCTTCAAGGACTAAGGAAGAATAGAAGAAGATAGAGGAAGCAGTTGTGGATAAAATGGATAAATGGAAGTATGACTCCTCCGAGTTAAAGATCCATATGACTGAAGATTTTTTCAAGGTAGTATCTATTCCCTGGTGTAATGTAGTCTAAACTAAAAAATACTTAAGGGATAGACCTTGAGGGAAATCATGCCTTCTATGAAAAAAAAAAGAGGTCAAAGAAGCTATGAGTAAATATAAGAATAATCATACTCCCAGATTCAGGACATTCCATGTACTGAACAAAAAGATAGAAGATTTTGTGAAGTATGCCACAATAGTGTGGAAATCTATATTTGAAGTGAAAGGAGATGATAAGGTAGAAGTACCAAGTTTAGATCCTCCTGAATAGACCAATGATGATACATTACCTGAGGTATAGACAATTGAAGAGTCTAATGTTGAGCAAATTGTAGTAGAAGTGATAACATCATTTCCCCAATCACCTATCCAGAATATATTGTCTCCGAGCAAGGATAAGGTTATAGAATCAATACCTGAACTAGTAGGAACCGAGAAACAAGATCCACCTACTACTGGGCCAAGCATAACTGAGTCACAGATGGACAAGATAAATGTTTCTTCAGCCAGTATTGATTCTTTAGTTAACCTTGATTCACCAATTGATAAAGTAAAGGTCAATGACCTAATTCAATTGAATACTGAGGTACAAGATGAGGATGGAAAAGGTAAGGAAATTGTTCCTTCACCTAATCCCAAGATAAAAGGTAAGGAGAAGGAAGTGAATACTAATGAGATTGATTTTGAAGAAGACATTGTGATTCCAATTTGGGATCTTTCCAACTTATTAGTAGAGCAAATGGATATACTTGCAGAACTATGGAAGAAGACAGAAATCCAAAAGAAGCTCCAATAAGAGAAAAAGAGGAACAAAGTACTTGAAGATGTAAAATGCATATTCATAGATGCACTACAGATTGAAGTCAATGAGAGTGAATCTATTATGGACCAACTTTTTGACATAGTCCATAAGTTTAATGAAGACATGAATGGTCAAGAGAAAATGCTTGAGAAGGCAGAAAGAAAGTTTGAAAAAAAGGTTCTAGAGAATGTTGCAAAGTAGATTGCAATTGACCACATGCAGATAACCAATGTTATTCGCACTCTAGAAACCACCGTGACCAATGTATTAGCATTATTTTTAAAGTTGAGTGATACCTCTAACTTTACTGTGGAAATAAAGAATAAGTTAGTAAAGACTGATGTAGATCTGAAGGAAAGTGCAAAGCAGTTGGCACTTGATCCGAGCACAAGCTCAACACACTTTTTGAAGATCAAATATATGACTAATCTATAGGCTGAGTTACTGAGAGAAGAAGCAAGGACTAGAGAGTCTCATACAGCCATCTAGATCCAACTCCTACCACACATGGATGCAATGTAGAAACACATCACACATGCCAAGACACTCATTCATGACAATAATTTCTCAGTTACAGAACTTATGATAGAGTTGTCAGCTGAGCTATAGATAGAATTGCACATCTTGAAGGTGCTAGAGGACAATTGGGACAACACTCTATCTCAATTTTTGAAGGTACATTGTGATTTCCTATCCTACTTTGGAATAACCTTGTAGTTATATCTTTTGGAATTTTTAACCAAAAGAAGAGGGAAAATTCATTCTATATATAGTGAGGAAATATATGTATAGTTGAAGAAGATATACATTACATAAACAATTTTGAAAAATAAAAAAATAGAGTTAGTTGGACCTGAGCAGCAGAGCAAGTGTCAAAACCCGAGCAGATGGTAAGGGGGAGTTTTGACCTATCAGATTCAGAGTTCAATGATAAGTATTTTTGTCACTAATGTGAAAGGGGGAAATTGTAGACCTTATGGAAAGACATGTTTTCAATTAGTGTCAAAACAATTCATCATGCAGTATTTCCCAAGTGATCAGTATTGCCCGAGTGATCAGTATTGCCTGAGTGACCAGTATCGCCCGAGTTGTCAGTGTGACCCAAGTGATTAGCATATTGCCCGAGTATCAGTTTATCACCCAAGTAGACTTCTCGACCCTAGTGATAGTATTGAGCCGACTTTGCATATATTGTTTGATATCATTATGTCTAATGGAAGCCAACTTATGAAGTTAATTATTTTGGATAAGATATATATGTAAGATACTTTGTTTGTCCAAAATGTTCAGTTGTAGAAGTATGTGTATAAGTATATATGTGAATATGAAGTGGCATATTGATTAGAATATTGTAGAAGTATAAAAGTACAGTAGAGACTCATCCATCAGATTCAGGTGATTAGTTATATTCAGAAGGATCTCATTAAACAAATTAGAGTTACATAAGTAGATCATCTACTGATTCATTCTAACATGTGGATCAACAAAATCCTCTAACCAGGTGGACCTAACAGTCTTTTATAAATATCTTAACAGAGTTGCATACTTATTTTATTGTATCAAATCCTTTAACAAGGTGGACTTAATAGTTCTTATTTCTCCTAACAGGGAAGGCCATCAAAAGTGGTCAATGTAAGCTCTAACATGCTAAATTTATACTTTAGTACTAAATCTTGTGGGTATCATCTCCACCCCAGTTTTACTTTCTATTTGGAAGATTTCTGGGTAACCAAATACTGTGTTATGTGTGATGAATGATTATTTCTTTTCTATGTAGGTAATGAGATTAGATAATCTAATTGTGAATAAAGAAGATTAAGTTTTATTGGTTCCTGATTCACCCCCCTCTAAGTCACCTTGCATATAATATATTTCCAATACCAACGTAAGCATTGAGGCACAATGACACAAGGATGGTAGAGACAACTAAGGCCAAAGGCACTCCTAGCTATCCAAACCAACTTGCAGAACAACTTAACAACAACATAGAAAGGGAGAGAAAGAAATCAAAATATTCTTATTATTTCATCAAATGTTATACATGTTGGGATGTAAGGCCTTCTCAGTTATGATCATATACATTTAGATATTTATAGAATAATCTTCATACATACAAGGTCTCAAATCTATGATCCAAATATTCTATCCAAATTCCTACTCAAAAATTGCCCTCAAATCTAAGAATAGAAACTAAATATATACAAGAGACCACAAAAGAGGTTGGTACCAAAGATCTTAAAGATCCAAGATAGGAAACAACAAAGACTCAGATTTATGTCTACACGCATCCTAATGAGAGACCCCAAAATTAATTATGCTATGGAAATTAAATGCATACGTCGGCCAGAGGATCCAACGTCTAAAAATTAACTCGATGAGAAAGACTACCGAACACAAAGACCAGTCGATGAAAATTATCGAGAAGCCAAGAACAACCACTGAGACCCCATCAGTGATGTCATCCAAAATAGGTAACCGAGCTCGGGCGGTAAAACAACCAACCTTCAACCGAACAAGAAAAGCAGTTATCGAGAAGTCTCCAACAAGCTACCAGACCAAAACAAACATATTTTTTGTTGATATAGGATTGCTAAGAACCCAAGATGCTCCTATATCAGACACTTAGGGTTAAAATAAATGATTCTCCAAATTATGAATCTGGTACAACCTAAATTGAATCCAACTCAGATTGAGGAATCCAAGATGAGTCCACAATCAGTTTGTTCTTCCACTTTAACAGTTATTCCATGCAATCCTTTCCTCTTGTACTTATGCCAACTCTCTATTTTAAAATCTGCTCAAATTCCTCTATCTATTTCTTAGGATAATCACTCAGTTCTGTCACTTCTTCATCAGGTTCATGATACTCATACAAATATGAAATATTGAATATAGTTGATATATCCATGTCATCAGGTAATTCTACTTCATAAGCATTTCCACTATCAAATCTTCTGAATATCTTGCAAGGACCATATTTCTTCATCTTTAGTTTACCATATGTTCCAATAGGAAAACTATCTTTCTTTAAATGAGCCATAACTGCATCACCAAATTCAAAAATCTTATGTCTTCATGATCTCTTTGCACTATCCTTCTATTTATGATTACTTTGCTCCAACCTATGTTTCACTTCCTCATGCAATGTCT
This sequence comes from Thuja plicata, assembly GCA_018584345.1. Taxonomy (NCBI): domain Eukaryota; kingdom Viridiplantae; phylum Streptophyta; class Pinopsida; order Cupressales; family Cupressaceae; genus Thuja; species Thuja plicata. Next base: position 1,500,441 of record MU225860.1, read on the forward strand.
TCATAAACTCAACAAATTTTTCTCCTTCATCACTCCTCTTTTCTTCTCCAAAACTATCTCTCAAGTCTGATATACCTCTCGGTTGTGTGCCACTAACAATCTCAAAAGGTGTCTTTTTCAGTACTTCTATTCACTAAACTATTATATGCAAACTCTGCTTGTGCTAATATCAAATCCCAATTACTTGGTGTGTCTCCAACTAAGAATATTAACAATTTACCTAAACTTCAGTTTACAACCTCTGTTTGTCCATCAGTCTATGGATGAAATGTAGAACTATGCTTCAACTCAGTGTCCAACTTCCTGCAAAGTTTTTCACAAAATAGCTAACAAAATTATTGTCTGGGTCAGAGATGATACTCCTCGGTAATCCAAACAATCTGGCAATCTCCTTTAATAAAATATCTTCTATATGTACTGCATCTAATATTTTTCCACATGGTATGAAATGCGTCATCTTAGAAAATCTATCCACAACAAAAAATATGGAATCATAACCTCTTACTGAATACCTTTGAAGAATATATCTTCTTGAATGAAATAGTCTTCATACTTACTCAGTTGATTTGGAATAGGTTCTTTGCACATTCTCCATGGATCAAAAAAATCAAGGTCATTTTCATACAAATGCTTCATATCATCAAAACCAAGAACCACAATTCTCATTTCAATCAACACAGATCTTATTATACTCAATGCATCAACAACTCAATTAGAAACTCCACTCTTATTCTTTATCACAAATGTGAAACTCTGCAAATACTCTATGCATTTCATATGTCTCTGATTGAACTTATTCTGACTAGCCAAATATTGTAAAGCCCTATGATCAGTATATAACAAAATTTCACTCAGCATCAAATAATGTCCTCATTTCTTTAGAGCTTGAACAATAACATAGAATTCTTGATCATAGACAAAATATTTCCTTTTAGCATCATTCAACTTTTCACTAAACAAAGAAACAAGTTTACCTTCTTGATTCAACATAGCTCCTATTGCACTTCCACTTGCATCACATTCAACTTGAAATACCTTATTGAAATCAGGTAAGGCTAACATAGGTAATTCAACAACCTTTTGTTTTAAATTCTCAAAACTCTTATCAGCTCCATGTGTCCATTAGAATTCTCTTTTGTCTCCCCTCATTGTCTCAGTCATAGAATTACAAATAGAACTAAAATTTATGATAACTTCCTGTAAAAACATGCCAATCCTTGAAATGATCTTACCTCACTGACATTCTGAGGTGTAGGCAGACTAAGTATAGCTTCAACATTCTCAGGATCCATCTTCAAACCATCAGCTAAAATTACAAAACCTAAATACACAAGATCTTCTTTCATGAAGGAACGCTTTTTCAAATTAATCAACAACTTTTCCTCTTTCAATATCTGCAAAACTTGTCTTCTATCCATCAAATGCCCTTCTTTGGTATTACTGAATATCAAAATATCATCCAAGTATACAATCATGCATTTATTCAATAATTTATTCAAAACTTCATTCATTAGTCTCATAAATGTACTCGGTGCATTAGTTAAACCAAAGGGCATAACTAACCATTCATACAAACCTTCTTTTATCTTGAAAGAAGTCTTCCATTCATCACCCTCTTTGATTCTGATATGATGATGTCCACTCTTTAAATCAATTTAGATAAAATATTTTTCTCCACTCAAACAATCCATTATGTCATCCATCCTCGGTATAGGAAATCTATACTTAACTATTATCTTGTTTATTTCTCTTAAATCAGTGCACATTCACCATTCTCCATTCTTCTTAGGTGCCAACACTGTTGGTTCTACACATGGAATCAAAAAATTTCTGATCAAACCCTTGTTCAACAACTCATGAACTTGTTAGTTGAGTTCCTCATTCTTGTTCAGTGTCAATTGGTGTGGTGCCTTGTTCGAAAAACTAGCTCTATGAATTAGATCCATACAATGACTAATATTTCTCATCGGTTGCAAACCATCAGGTACATTATCTGAAATGATAGCTTGTATGCCGTGAGTAATTTCTCAACTTCTTCAGGAACTTTATCTTCTATGTTCTTACTCAGTTTGTTAGGAATCAAAGAATAAAAAATATCATTCCTTTTCAAATCCTTAACAAAATTTCTACCTTCCATCAAACAAATTTTCACAGATGTACATATCTCACCAAAAACTTCTTCAACCAAAGGTAACAAGATTTGCTTTTTACCACCAACCCAAATAGTATATTTTTTCACTCTTCCATCATGTATAGAATGTCTATCATATTTCCAAGGTCTACCCAATAAAATATGACAACAATCCATTGGCATAATATCACACAACACCTTATCATAATACTTTCCAATTTTTAGATTCAAAAAAAATTGTTCACTCACCATTAATGTATGATCATCCTTGATCCATGAGATCTGATAGGGCTTCAGGTGCTTCATTCTTTCCAATTGCAACTTTGTGACCATGCCCTCAGATGTCATACTCTCCAAGACCCCTCTATCAATAATTACCTTCCAAACTTTGTCTACAACTCTACATCTAGTTTTGAACAAACTTTTCCTTACAATATCTTGCTTTTCACTCCATAATATTCTTCTAACCATTAGGTTTCCTTTCTTCTCAGGTTCATTCGATGAATATTCTTGCACCAAAGCACTCCTTCTACTACTTACTTTCTTTCTTGCATGTGTACACTCAAAAGATCTATGTCCTTCTTCTCCATAATTATAACAAGTTCCTTGGAACCCTCTTCTACTATATCCACCTCAGGAGTAGTTGCCTCTTCCACGGAATGAGCTTCCACCTTTCCACTCAGTCTTTCCTTTGTCTTGATGTGTCTTAATTTGTTTTGTCTAAATTAGATCTATTGTTTTCATCGTAAGATCTACCTCTTCCTCTAGGGAATCTACCTCCTCTTCCTCTTTTCTTCTATTCATATCTTATGTTCAATTTCTCCTCAGGTTTTAGGGAAAACTAATATGCCTCTTCAATGCTCTCCATCTTTACCAAGATGATCTCATCTTGTATAGAACTTCTTAATCCATTCAGATATCTTGCTATTATTTCAACCTCATCTTCCGCATGTCCAGATATGATATCTTATTTGTAAAATTCCTCGGTGTAATCTTTTATCGAGATATCTTTCTGATTCAAACTTTGTATTCGCCTAACTAGGTTAATCTGGTAACCACAAGGTAGGAACTTTCCTTTCAATTTGTGTATCATCTTGTCCCATACCTTGATATTGTCCTTACCCTTCTTCTTTCGATCCAATTGCAGATGTTCCCACCACAAGGATGCATGAACTTTCAACTTTGTACTTTCAACCTTCACCTTTTTCTCCTTTAATATATTTTCATGGGTATGTGCAGGATCATGGTATGCCAAACTTGGCCTTAAGTGGCAATGAAAATTCATAAAATCAGGGTTAGGAAAGTTGACGTAAAAATTTGGACAAGTTATCAATCTTATATCAAAAATGTGTAAGAAGAGAATTTGTAGAAAATTGAATCTAGTTTCTAAGATACTATCCCTTCTTTAAAAAAAATTATTCTATATGGTAAAATTTCAAATTTCAATGCAGTAGTATGAAAATTTCAGGAAAAAGATAAGAACAAGGTGTATGTCTAACCACCTTAAACACAATCAAATGATAATATTTTTTTACAATATTATAGATATAAGTTGTAGATGTAACCACCTAGATTTGGTCTGCTCTGACCATAGACCCTATTTTCCCTAAGTGTGATCATACCCCCAATTACCTCTAGACAACTCTTCAATCGACTGGCATAATTCTTTCAAATCAGATTTAATCTCCTAACTGATTTAATCACTAAATTTTATTAATCACCTAAGCCAATCAAATCAAATCAAACATGGTTAAGGTAGTTAATTTAAAAGGAATTAAATAAATCTCTATTATATCTAATCACTTGCAAAACCTATCTTCTAGCCTAAATTAATCTAATTAATTGGCTATAGTCCTAATTAATTATCTATAGCAATCGAATGCTTAAATAATTGATTTTACTATTTTTGAATGAATATATTAAATATAATTCATTTCATTAATATTCCCTTTAACCCCTAACCTAACCTACCTCAACCACCTTGACCCTGGGTTCAAACCCATCCCAACCTATTCCCCCCATGCTAA
>MU225860.1:1504648-1516938 GCA_018584345.1 Thuja plicata
ACCTCAACCACCTTGACCCTGGGTTCAAACCCATCCCAACCTATTCCCCCCATGCTAAGTCTAATCCTAATCTTAATCCCATCCTAACCCACTTCCTAATGATGTCACATTCCTAAATTTGTGATTAGAAATTCAACCCACTTGAGAAAGTCAACTTTCTCAAGCTTGACTCCCTCTAAGTCCACCTTCTCAAGCTTGGACTTACACCCTCACCATGCCTCTTAATTTCTCTCATTAATGCATCATTAATGAAGATTCCTCAAGCACATGCCTTATTAATGCCTTTGGGCATTAATGCCTCTTACACATTATTAATGATTTTTACACCTCCATTAATGAACCTTGTCCCCCCTCTCTATCCATTTTATTCTATAAATAGAATGAGTTTTTGAGCTCAAATGGCCCTTAATTTTAGAATTGAAAAGTATTGTTATGTTGTTAGGATTAACATACATTCATATTGCATTTTAGCTTCCATGTTTATGCATTGTTATAATCTTGATTTTTAGAGCTAGAATGCATGTTTATTAGATATATTTCTTAGTTTTAATTGAATCTTTCATGCTAGGTTGTATATGTCATTGAAAAAAGCATAATCAGAGGGCTATTATGTTATTTTTCACACTCCTAGTTAGAAAGCAATAGATTGATTTTAGTGGATTTACATGCTCTACTAAACTTATTTTCACTAACACAATGATCTATTGAAGTGTTGTGTTGCAGGTAACAGGTGCACTATTTAACACACACATTTATGGCGCCCACCCTGGGGAACGATTTTGAATTTTGCCTCATTTTGAGACCATTTTTCACTAATTTGTCTTCCTAGATTTCAGGTACAGGCTCATTTCTAGTCCTAAAAGCTCGCATCCAAGATATGCCCTCATATCACAAAAATCTAGGCTCGCATCCAGGATTTCCTGGGTTGTTTTTAGTATAGGCTCGCATCTGGTCAGCAGTCTATCACATCTGGTAGCATAGGTTTGTATCCCGTATATTGCATCGTATCCTATATTTCTAGGATCGTATCTGGTCAAAGATTTTGCATACTGTATTACCTAATCTCTAACACTTTAATCAGTTGTGGTTTTGATGTCTTGGACAACCTAATTTGTGTTTGCAGATTTCTATCAGAGTTGAAAGAGTGGGAAAATAAATACTACCTTATGGTTTTACAGGTTTCCAATCCCCTATCTTGACTTCTATTTTTATGCTTTCAGAACTAAAGACATTTTCCAATCTCATACTAAATTGACCAGAGGAATATGCTCTTTTCCTTTTTAAGGGAAATCAGAAACTCACAAGTCAATTTATGATTTGAAAGAAATTTGGGGTAACTAAACAAGACAAATAAACACACTGTTTAAATTTCAATTTGGGATAGTAAATGAACAACTCAAATCACTAAATTTTGTGGCTTCATGAACAAACACATCGCTTAATTCATTTTGGGACAGTAATTGAACAAGCAAAGCACTAAAAATTACGGTCAAAGAACAATCAAACTTTTCTTTCAAGTACTTTTGTTTTCATTAAAACTAGGAATATCTAAATCAGGCTCAACATAGCTTGAGGGAATAAACCTTTCTTGAAGTATTTTGGGAGAAAATGACATGGACTAGGAGAGTATGCTCTTCTTCTTTCAAAGAGTCAAAAATATATAAATCCTACGCTTGCCAATCCTTTGTACGTTTATTAAACAATAGAGGGCCTACCGGTTGAGGAAAACATCTCCCAGGAATGACCCAAGTGAGGACAGGTTTTACACCAATCCTTCCAACTCATTATAAATAATTGCTTCCTTATAGGCCAAAGCCTCGGAAGATGGAATTAGTTTTGTTCCTAGAATTATGACATCATTCCTTGAACATGCTTGGGTATGTGTAGAGCAGAGCCGCTTGAATCTTGCTTGTGAGACTACATATATTTGAGTACTCATAGGGCTATACACCTCAATTTTTCCTTGTGCAATTCTATGGGAGATGGCTTTGAATGGATTGCCCCATCATAAACAATGAACTTCATAGACAAAACTACCCGATTCATTTCTGGAAGGGTGATAATCCTTGTGCAAGGAAAAAAGTAATTGCCCCAAGACACTCGTCATATCGTGCCCTCACTTGCATTTGGAGTCGGCTAATACAACATCATGACTTGACCCATTGTGTTCTTGGTGATGGTTGTATTCTGATTAGCATTTGAGTGTGTACCTAAGTCAAAGAGCAAGGATTTTCATCCTCTACCTAGAAAATAGGGCATAAGGATGTGTTTGTTCCCCTAATAATGCAAATCTACTTGACATTTTTGAAAGTTTACTAACAAGATTAAACACCTTCAAAACAAGAAACAAGATTCAATCCTTGATCTACATGTGTTTTTCACTCACCCGCAAGTCTCCAAACACGATCCCAGATCAAACAAACTTCACGAACTTCCAAAACGCATCTTTCAAAACTGACAAAGTTTGATAGAAACATCAAAAACTCGTATCCCATATTTTCTGGCTCGTATCTAGTATTTTGGCCTGTATCTAGTATCCTACATCATATTTGGTCAGCACTTCATTACATTTAGGAAGAAAGCACGCATCCTAGGTCATCAGAAGCTTGCATACTGTATTTCTTGGCTCACATCTAGGATAGTGGGCACTTGCAGATCAGTTTCTCAGAAAAACTCAGTATATTTGGATACCCTTTTGTCCCTTTAGTCTATCCCTGTTGTCTTTTTTGGTCTCCCTGTTGCTGTGTCGTAACACTTTTTCAAAATGTTTACTTTGCACGTCTTGTCAGTTTCTCACAATCAACCTCAATACGTGTGGTGTATCCACTTTTTTACAACTTGATTCCTAGCTCACTATCAGGGCATTCTAACCCTTTGACACTGGAATGATTTACTTCCACCAAAACACAAACAACACCTCTACCTAGACACACCCACTTGAATGATTTGAGTTTCTACTTGACACTATCGGGAAACTTTGATGAAGTTGAGACACAAATACATGGTTAGCACAAGAAGCAACAAGTACACTTCTAAAGAATCGGAAGTGCCTCCAAAATCACTACACTTTCAAGGAGAAACATCTTGTGGTTCCGTGTTTGATTTAGACTCTCTAGAAATGGAAAGACCCACTCAAGAATGGAGTGATGCTTTTGAAGAATATGACAATGGTAAACACCAAAAACATAAAGATAGTGATGAAGAAGAAGAAAAACACTTTGAATGTCCTTTGTTTGGATTAGACAGTGAGGAAGACATCACTGGAGAAGAATACAATAAACTCAAACAGAGCAAGAAATTCCAAAAAACATTGGAAAAGATAACTGGCAAGGATAAAGAGAAATATTTTCTTCATCTAGCATCTACTGGCGTAAAATTACCTAAGGGTTATGATGTTGAACAACTAAAGGAGAAAGATGTGTCAACTCCTATTTCTATTCTTTCCAAAAAACTAACATTGATGCAAACTGAGCTTGTGACTCTCAAACAGGGGAAGGCTAAACCCAAGATGAAATACAATTTGGACTCCATTTGTCCATTTCATTTTGATAGGGTATTAATATGGTTCCATTCCCTCCCAACATGGCAAGACCAAAATACGACAAGTATATGGGAGAGACCGACCCACATGATCATGTAAGATAATTTTATGCTCCAAGCATAGAGTACATGCATGAACCTACTTACCTCATGTGGCTATTTCTAGGAAGCCTAGGTGGAAACACCATGGAATGGTTCTCAAAGCTCATGCCCAAGGTAAAAAATTTTGAGGAGTTAATTCAATTATTTATCCAACATTACTCCTATAATATATAGCATGATGTAACCATGATGGATCTGTGTAATACTAAACAAATAACTGGCTAGTCCTTTACACACTTTCTACAAAGGTGGAGGAAAATCTTTGCAAGATATTCCAGGGTTATTCCCGAATCTGAGAAGATGGAAATATTTATTAATAACTTGGTATCTAAGTTGAACTACGCATTACAAATACAAGACTCCCCTAGCTTTGATAGAATGATCAAAAATGCCATCCACATTAAAGAAGTCATGGTTAAAAAGGGGGAAATCACTCTCCAAAGTGAAAAAAAATCTACCAACTCCAACAAAAAGCCTCAATGGTGGAAACAAAACAAGAATTTTGTTAACGATGGAGTAGTAGATGCATCCAATGCTAGTCCTAAACCAGCAGTATTCAATTTGATGAACAACATGCATGCAAGCAAAGAGCCCAAGGTAACAACCTCTATACCTAAAGAAAAAAATGAGAACAACAAAGGTTGGCCATGGACTTCCAAACCTCAAATAACATTCACTCCTTTGGGAGATCCTCTTGAGACAGCTCTAAAGACACTCCTAGATAACAAATTTCTCACAATCCCAGATTCCAAATCATGGGAACCAGAAGGCAAACCAAAGTGGTGGGATGACAATTCCTATTGGATCTTTCACAAGAACAAAGGACACAAGACTAATAATTGTCTTAAACTCAAACACACTATACAAGACCTTATTGAAGGAGGCAAGATCAAGGTGGAAGGACACACCACTAATGAATATCACATGACATTTAACAAGCCATTTCATAATTATGAGAAAGGGGAAGCATCTAAAGGCAAAGAAATGAAGTAAACTATGCCTACTCTAATAATGATAATCTGATCAACATGCTAGATGTTAAAAATAAATAAATTAATGTGATCACTATCAAAGGTGTTCAAAACACATATTGACAATCAAATGCAGTAACTCAAAGTCAAGCACACGTCATGATCAAAGGAACTAGTTTCTCTTCAAAACCAGCAGCAACTTCCAAAGTACCCATTGTCACTATCCCCAAACCAGCAACAAAACAAATGGTTACTATTCCTGCAGCAAAGTATGACTTGGTGGATCAATTACAAAGAACCTCTACCAAAATTTCTATTTTTGAGTTTCTTAAAATCTCCTTGGTGCATAGGGAAATTCTTGAACAAGCCTTGCATGCCACAAATGTACCAAAGGACCTTAATGTGGACAAATTCCAAGCAATGGTTAATCACATCTCAACGCCACATTACCTCTCTTTTTCAGAAGAGGATGATAAATCATTGACACATCCAAATAATCATTCCCTTCATATTGAAGTCCTCATCCATAAATCTTGTGTTAGACATTTCTTGATAGATGAAGGCACAGGATTGAATATTTGTACCCTTAATCTAATCAGGAAACTGGGTCTCTCAGAACAGACCATTTATTCTAGAAGAAAAATCACTATTAAAGCTTATGATGAGGAAGAAAGATCCTCTAAAGGTCTTATTGCTCTACCAATTAGGATCAGACCGGTTGAAATAAATTTCATATTTCAAGTTCTGGATCTACCCCTGGCTTACAACATACTGTTAGGAAGACCTTGGATCCATGAAATGAAAGCAGTACCATCTACCTTCCACCAGTGTATCAAGTTCCCACATAATGGGGTGGAGGTAATGATTCCTACAGATGCCAGTTATACGTGCAACAATGTTAAGGTAGGTAGTATGGTCCCACATAACAAGGAAGCTACAAATGAGATTGTTCTTGAGACTACCAAAGACATGGTTCTAAAAAGTTTTGGAAAGACATTAAAACTTGAAGAAACAGGTATGGGAGAATACAAACTGGACATGACCCCGTCATTAATAGAACTTCCAATATCACCAAGATCCTATGGAAAACCTTCCTCATCATTCACACCTACAACATCTCAAGCACCAGAATTACACAGAGCAACTAGCATGGTTAAGGCATCCACATCTTCTTTAGATAACACAGAAGAACATGCAGTATTGGCCTGGCTTTACAAGGCAGAGCCAAAAGAAGCTGAGGTAAAACATGTATAAATATCCCCCAAGAAGTATGGTAAGGGATATGACCTTCTTAAGCAAATGGGGTACAAAGGCAAAGGACCTTTGGATGACAAAGGAAAAGGACTTATTGAACTAGTACACATGGAATTCAGGAATACCAAAGATAAAATAGGGTTAGGTTCCAATACTAAATCTAAAAACCCTGCTTCATGAGAAAGTTTGATTGCTGACAAAGGAAGTGATGAAGAAGAAGAAACAACACTAGAACAGTGGTCCTATGAAATATTACTACACATTGGCATGTCAAATCCCAAATACCAAGGAGAAAGGTATGTGCCAATCTTTGAGGTACCACAAGACACTCATATCCCTTTATTACCACTAGCTACTATTCAAGAGATAGAAGAAACAACAAAAGATAATCCAGAGATACCATTAATAGCAACAGTTACTGAAGATACACCTCAACAATGAGATTCACATCCTAACTAGGGGAAAATAGTCACAAATTCACATGTACTATATTTACCACACTTTGATCTACACGTGGCTAATAGAGTACACCAGGTAACTATTGCTGAATTCTTGAACAAGTTTGATGATGAAGTGACTCACATGATTATGAGTGGGATGAGCTATCTGTCACTACAAAGGACATTGAAATAGATGTGATTCACATGTTCATACCTCCATCAGCATATAGAGAAGATTCTAACACCACTCCTAATAATGTTTATATTCCTGAAGCAAAGGAGGAATTCCTTCCCCCAATCATTGATGAAGAGACTGGTATTCTCTTAGGTCTAGAAGAAGTTCAGAGGTGACAAGCTAGGAGCATCCTCCTACAAAGAGATGAAGATGGAAGTTCCACTAATGGGTCACAAGAGTTTGGTCCGCATATAACTAACAATGACTTCGATAATGATGATCTAACTCTTATTGATATAAACATAGAAGAAGTAGACTTAACAGAACATGGCATGTCAGTTAATAGTCTTGATGGTGACGTGATGTTGTCCATCCCAAAATTTGACTTCTTGTCTTTAATAAACCCAGACCTAATTGATTGGACTAGTACAAATCCTACTCCTATCGTTGACTTCCCTAATGACTACACCTTGGCTTGATACCTAAACGCTTGTGAACCCTACCCTTCTTCCACCAATGCAAGGAGCGTGAACATATCACAGGAGGATATCAAGTTTCTCAGTCAAAAATTGAAAAATAAAAATAAAAAAGAACTTACAGTGAAAACCACGTTGTGGCAGTGTCAGATTCTAAATTAGTAAAAACAAAAGACGTATCTAATGGTGAAAACCTCTTAGAGGTGCCAAAGGATGAGATTCTTGATATCCTCTCCGAGCACTTTCAGGAGAGGTCTTCAGTTCTCATAGAACCAACACAACCAATTAACTTGGGCACAGCTGAAGTTCCTCACATTGTTCACCTAGCACAATATTTGTTAGAAGAAGAGAAGACACAGTTCACTGAGTTCCTAAAAGAAAATAAGATCAACTTTGCATGGTGTTATACAGATATGCTTGGACTGGATCCTAAATTGATAATGCACCACTTATCTAAATCTCCTGAGATTAAACCTGTGAAACAAAAACTCAGAAAGATGCATCCTCATGTTGCATTGCTAGTAAAAGTAGAGCTAGAGAAATTGTTAAAAGAAGGATTCATCTGAGTCATCACATACATAGGATGGATCTCCAATGTGGTCCCAATATCTAAATCCAATAAATCCATCAAGATATATACAGACTTCAGAGACTTAAACAAGGAATGTCCCAAAGATGATTTTCCACTACCTAATATTGATATGATCATAGACCTCACAACAGGTTACCAAATGTATTCATTAATGGATGGATTCTCAGGCTACAATAAAATTAAAATTGCACCTAAAGATCAAGAAAAGAGTGCATTTACATGTGCATGGGGCACCTTTTGCTGGAACGTCATGCCTTTTGGGTTAAAGAATGCCACTGCTACATATCAAAGAGCCATGACTACTATATTCCATGATATGATGAATAAAAACATGGAGGATTACGTGGATGATACATTAGCTAAATCAAAGGAAAGGAGTACTCATATTGATGACTTAAGAAAGATATTGGACCGTATGGAGAAATTTCAACTCAGGCTCAATCCAAAGAAATGTGCCTTTCGAGTCCAATTAGGAAAGCTCTTAGAGTTTATTATTTTAGTGAAGGGAATTGAGGTAGATCCTACAAAAGTCAAAGATATACTAGAAATGACTCCTCCATGCAATATTAGTCAAATAAGGAAATTACAAGGAGACTTCAATCAATTAGGAGGTTCATGTCACAACTGGCAAATAGAGCACAACCCTTTACCAAATTACTACATAAAGGGGTCACTTTCAAATGGGATGAACACTATGAAGTCAACTTTAGAGAATTAAAAGAGTACCTGGCTACTCCTCCTATTCTTATGGCACCTATCCACATAAAGCCATTACTCCTGTATATTTTAGCTACAACCACATCACTAGGATTATTTCTCACACAAGAGGATGAAACTAAGAAAGAAAGAGAAATATACTACATCAGTAGAACACTAGTCTCCTATGAACTCAATTACAACATTATTGAAAAAGCATGCTTAGCAGTTGTCTTTGCATCACAAAAATTGAGACATTACATGCTATCACATACAACAAGGCTCATTGCAAAGATCGATCCTCTGAAGTACCTTCTAAGAAAAACAACATTAACAGGACGTCTGGAAAAATGGGTCCTCATTTTAAGTGAATTTGATATTGAGTATGTGGATAGGAGGGAAATCAAAGGACAAGTCCTCGCAGATCAACTAGCTGATTCACCACTCCAAGATGATGAACCTTTAAAAATTGAATTTCCTGACGAAGATTTCATGCATCTAACTGAGTATCCATGGAAGATATACTTCGATGGTTCTTTCACACAATAAGGCTCTAGAGAAGGGGTGATATTAATAACTCCTCAAGGCTACAAGATACCCAAGTCCTACAAATTAATGTTTCCATGCACAAATAACATTTCTAAATATGAAGCACTGGTAAATGGACTCAAGTTTGCTATGAAATGGAAGATTGTAGAGTTGCATGTGTATTGTGACTCCCAGCTCATTATCAATCAAGTAAATGGAGATTATCAGACAAAAGATGAGAATTTGATGCCCTACAAGCAATTGGTTGATGATTTAAAGAAGTATTTTGTCTTCTTCACATTCAAACAGATACCTAGAATATAGAACAAAGCTACAGATGCCATGGCCACATTGGCATCTATGTTACAACTAGAGGAACATCAATTCCGCTATGACTTCTTGGTGGAAGAATTATCCTATGCAGCCTTTGATACCCCTGAATACCAAGTAATATGTGCTTTTACCACCCAAGACCAATCTTGATATGCTAAGATCATTGCTTACCTAACTGACCAAACAATTCCCAATGATCTATCTAGAAATGAAAAGTGAGCCTTGATTAGGAAAGTGTCACGTTATGTCCCCATTACTAATAATTTATATCAACGAGGTCTCGACGGTGTGCTTCTTAGATGTTTAGAACTCAAAGAGTTGAATCACACATTAAAAGAAGTCCATGAATGTGTATGTGGATCCCATTCAAATGGCTTTTCATTAGCTAAGAAACTACTCAAAGTAGGCTATTATTGGCCTACAATGGAAAAAGATGCTATTCAATTTTCCAAAACATCTCATAAATGCTAGACACATGGAAATCTTATACATGCTCCTGCCAGAGAACTTATACCTTTTATAACACATTGACCATTTCAGCAATGGGCCTTTGACTTGGTTGGAAAAATATATCCTAATTCTTCAAATGGACAGAAATTCATCATTACGGCCACTAAGTATTTCACCAAGTGGGTCGAGGTCATGTTGCTAAACAAAGCCACTGGCAAACAGGTGGCTTTGTTCATTTTGAACTACATTATTTGTAGATATGGGATACCCTCTTCAATTGTAACAGATAATGGGGGTCAATTTAAAAACCAAGACATGGATGACCTTTGTGAACAGTTCCACATCACTCAACATCACTCCTCAATCTATTATCCTCAAGTTAATTGACAGGCTGAGGCATCTAACAAGAATATTCTCAAGATCCTACACAGAACTATGAGTAAGTCTGGCAGAGACTGGCATCTATAACTAAATCTGGCACTTTGGGCCTACAGAACAAGCATTAGAACACCAATTGGAGCCATGCCATTTTCCCTAGTCTATGGCGCTGAGGCAATACTACCTATTGAGGTTGAAATCCCATCTTTGTGGATATCTTTACAAGATTTTATTACTAATGAGCAATACTGCATCGATAGGGTGAGTGCACTAGAATTATTGGATGAGCATAGGCAATAGGTGTTCGATCATCTGAAGGTATACCAGGCACGAATGTCAAAGGGATACAATAAAAAGTTCAAACCATGATAATTTCAAGTGGGGGATCTCATCGTAAAGGAGAATCCTAAGAACCAACCTAACCAAGAATAGAAAGGGAAATTTGAACCTAATTGGTTAGGGCCTTATGTTATCACTGCTACTTTTGGAACTGGAGCTTATCAGCTAGCTACACTTGAGGGAGATGTCCTTCCAGATCCTATCAAAACTCTACACTTGAAGTGGTTCTACGCTTGATGTTCGGCTAGCAAAACCTGTACAGTGAAATCTCAGAAAATACCAAAAACATCAAAAAATTGATCGTGAAGAAATCCAAAAATAGTGGAAAACATCCTGGAGAAAAGGTATCCTTGGTGAAAACTTGGCAAACAGGCGCCTTGATACTACAAAAACATTAAAAAAAGCAAAAATAGCAAAAAGATTGAAAAAGAAAAAAGTGCCTTGATGAAAACCTGGTAAAACAGGCATCATGGTGGAAAAAAGAATACAAATTTTTTTGCTAAAGTGGTGAAAACCAAGCAATCAGGTGTCACTTGTATTCTACGCTCTATCTGTCAATGCATTGCTGATACTATGCCTTCACAATTACACCTATGCTATGGACTGACTTTGTTTCCTTAAAATATCCTATCCTTGCTTGGGATTTCTCTACATTTTCTATCCTAGGGAACAAGTCATTCTGCACTGGGGGCATCCTTTCTAGCATGTTAGGTTGCGTCTGCTAGGTCGTCCTAGGAGGTTTTATCTTGTGAAATGAGTTTTCTCTATACTGGCACCAAACTATCACTTTCATGAAACATGGGTGTATCTTTCAAAAACACCTATCTGGCACAAAAATTGCACTAACCTAAATGGTGTTCCTAATCTCTACATTGGATTACAAACAGAGACACGGTTATACACAGATATGGGAACCATATTGCTTAAAATCTGAATTTTGATTGATGAATCTCTACTGCGCTTGACAAATGAATCAATAGTCTTTCTTACTACTACCTAAACACAGTTTGATCTTGGTTTGATTATGACTCTTTTATGTCCTGATGATGTTTTAACTAGGGGCATCTAAGCAGTTATGAATTTTATTTGATTGATTCAAAATTGATAGTTGTTATGTCTTCCGAGTTACTCCATGACGTCTGCGCAAAGACAAAGAGTCGCAAGGACAGGGGGCATAACATTTTCTTGGTTTTTTGTGTATGGTAATTGTTCCAAATGATCCTATAAATTTCACCTAATTTGGATGTTTATGGTAAAATCTGCCAATAGGAGTGGATAGCTGCATATATCTTGATCTTTGTTATGTGTAAACTATGGTGAGGTTGAAACAATTTCCTTGTCTATTTTCTAAAACTTAGATTCTCACTAAAGGTATATGAAACATAAATATACCCAAGGATATGAATTTTCAAGGTCATTGCGGGTCCAATATCTTACCTTACATAGATTCTGATATAGTAAAAGGAAGGTGACTACATTGTCATCCTGGCTTCTATGCCATGGTGCCTAAGTCTATTTATGACATTTCATCCAATAAACATAGTATTCATACTGTCGTAATATCAGTGGGTATTAGTGATTAGTGTACTATCAGGTGGTATTCATTACAGAAGCACCCAATGATGATAAATGTGTTACAAAATCTGCAAATCAGTGACAAGTCCTAAGAGTCTACATGTAGTTGCATTTAGAGATTGCATGATGCATTTTTGAAAGAGAAAGAGCATAAGTAATTTGAACTCAAAATGATTTCTATTTTATTCTAAATCCAAGTTAATTACATCTATTATTGATATTTATATCGTTACACCTCCATAGCATACATTTTGCATTCATAAAATGAGACAGTGGAAAAATACAAAAAACAAAGCATTTATGCATAGAATTTATTTCTACATCCTAAGTGCATCCATACATTTTTACTTGCATAAGAAAAACTCAAAAACATTCATTTTGCATATTCACATAGTACCATTTGAAACATATTTATATCAGTGATAAATCCAAATGCATAAA
>MU225860.1:1517038-1542436 GCA_018584345.1 Thuja plicata
CAGAGGAATATGCTCTTTTCCTTTTTAAGGGAAATCAGAAACTCACAAGTCAATTTATGATTTGAAAGAAATTTGGGGTAACTAAACAAGACAAATAAACACACTGTTTAAATTTCAATTTGGGATAGTAAATGAACAACTCAAATCACTAAATTTTGTGGCTTCATGAACAAACACATCGCTTAATTCATTTTGGGACAGTAATTGAACAAGCAAAGCACTAAAAATTACGGTCAAAGAACAATCAAACTTTTCTTTCAAGTACTTTTGTTTTCATTAAAACTAGGAATATCTAAATCAGGCTCAACATAGCTTGAGGGAATAAACCTTTCTTGAAGTATTTTGGGAGAAAATGACATGGACTAGGAGAGTATGCTCTTCTTCTTTCAAAGAGTCAAAAATATATAAATCCTACGCTTGCCAATCCTTTGTACGTTTATTAAACAATAGAGGGCCTACCGGTTGAGGAAAACATCTCCCAGGAATGACCCAAGTGAGGACAGGTTTTACACCAATCCTTCCAACTCATTATAAATAATTGCTTCCTTATAGGCCAAAGCCTCGGAAGATGGAATTAGTTTTGTTCCTAGAATTATGACATCATTCCTTGAACATGCTTGGGTATGTGTAGAGCAGAGCCGCTTGAATCTTGCTTGTGAGACTACATATATTTGAGTACTCATAGGGCTATACACCTCAATTTTTCCTTGTGCAATTCTATGGGAGATGGCTTTGAATGGATTGCCCCATCATAAACAATGAACTTCATAGACAAAACTACCCGATTCATTTCTGGAAGGGTGATAATCCTTGTGCAAGGAAAAAAGTAATTGCCCCAAGACACTCGTCATATCGTGCCCTCACTTGCATTTGGAGTCGGCTAATACAACATCATGACTTGACCCATTGTGTTCTTGGTGATGGTTGTATTCTGATTAGCATTTGAGTGTGTACCTAAGTCAAAGAGCAAGGATTTTCATCCTCTACCTAGAAAATAGGGCATAAGGATGTGTTTGTTCCCCTAATAATGCAAATCTACTTGACATTTTTGAAAGTTTACTAACAAGATTAAACACCTTCAAAACAAGAAACAAGATTCAATCCTTGATCTACATGTGTTTTTCACTCACCCGCAAGTCTCCAAACACGATCCCAGATCAAACAAACTTCACGAACTTCCAAAACGCATCTTTCAAAACTGACAAAGTTTGATAGAAACATCAAAAACTCGTATCCCATATTTTCTGGCTCGTATCTAGTATTTTGGCCTGTATCTAGTATCCTACATCATATTTGGTCAGCACTTCATTACATTTAGGAAGAAAGCACGCATCCTAGGTCATCAGAAGCTTGCATACTGTATTTCTTGGCTCACATCTAGGATAGTGGGCACTTGCAGATCAGTTTCTCAGAAAAACTCAGTATATTTGGATACCCTTTTGTCCCTTTAGTCTATCCCTGTTGTCTTTTTTGGTCTCCCTGTTGCTGTGTCGTAACACTTTTTCAAAATGTTTACTTTGCACGTCTTGTCAGTTTCTCACAATCAACCTCAATACGTGTGGTGTATCCACTTTTTTACAACTTGATTCCTAGCTCACTATCAGGGCATTCTAACCCTTTGACACTGGAATGATTTACTTCCACCAAAACACAAACAACACCTCTACCTAGACACACCCACTTGAATGATTTGAGTTTCTACTTGACACTATCGGGAAACTTTGATGAAGTTGAGACACAAATACATGGTTAGCACAAGAAGCAACAAGTACACTTCTAAAGAATCGGAAGTGCCTCCAAAATCACTACACTTTCAAGGAGAAACATCTTGTGGTTCCGTGTTTGATTTAGACTCTCTAGAAATGGAAAGACCCACTCAAGAATGGAGTGATGCTTTTGAAGAATATGACAATGGTAAACACCAAAAACATAAAGATAGTGATGAAGAAGAAGAAAAACACTTTGAATGTCCTTTGTTTGGATTAGACAGTGAGGAAGACATCACTGGAGAAGAATACAATAAACTCAAACAGAGCAAGAAATTCCAAAAAACATTGGAAAAGATAACTGGCAAGGATAAAGAGAAATATTTTCTTCATCTAGCATCTACTGGCGTAAAATTACCTAAGGGTTATGATGTTGAACAACTAAAGGAGAAAGATGTGTCAACTCCTATTTCTATTCTTTCCAAAAAACTAACATTGATGCAAACTGAGCTTGTGACTCTCAAACAGGGGAAGGCTAAACCCAAGATGAAATACAATTTGGACTCCATTTGTCCATTTCATTTTGATAGGGTATTAATATGGTTCCATTCCCTCCCAACATGGCAAGACCAAAATACGACAAGTATATGGGAGAGACCGACCCACATGATCATGTAAGATAATTTTATGCTCCAAGCATAGAGTACATGCATGAACCTACTTACCTCATGTGGCTATTTCTAGGAAGCCTAGGTGGAAACACCATGGAATGGTTCTCAAAGCTCATGCCCAAGGTAAAAAATTTTGAGGAGTTAATTCAATTATTTATCCAACATTACTCCTATAATATATAGCATGATGTAACCATGATGGATCTGTGTAATACTAAACAAATAACTGGCTAGTCCTTTACACACTTTCTACAAAGGTGGAGGAAAATCTTTGCAAGATATTCCAGGGTTATTCCCGAATCTGAGAAGATGGAAATATTTATTAATAACTTGGTATCTAAGTTGAACTACGCATTACAAATACAAGACTCCCCTAGCTTTGATAGAATGATCAAAAATGCCATCCACATTAAAGAAGTCATGGTTAAAAAGGGGGAAATCACTCTCCAAAGTGAAAAAAAATCTACCAACTCCAACAAAAAGCCTCAATGGTGGAAACAAAACAAGAATTTTGTTAACGATGGAGTAGTAGATGCATCCAATGCTAGTCCTAAACCAGCAGTATTCAATTTGATGAACAACATGCATGCAAGCAAAGAGCCCAAGGTAACAACCTCTATACCTAAAGAAAAAAATGAGAACAACAAAGGTTGGCCATGGACTTCCAAACCTCAAATAACATTCACTCCTTTGGGAGATCCTCTTGAGACAGCTCTAAAGACACTCCTAGATAACAAATTTCTCACAATCCCAGATTCCAAATCATGGGAACCAGAAGGCAAACCAAAGTGGTGGGATGACAATTCCTATTGGATCTTTCACAAGAACAAAGGACACAAGACTAATAATTGTCTTAAACTCAAACACACTATACAAGACCTTATTGAAGGAGGCAAGATCAAGGTGGAAGGACACACCACTAATGAATATCACATGACATTTAACAAGCCATTTCATAATTATGAGAAAGGGGAAGCATCTAAAGGCAAAGAAATGAAGTAAACTATGCCTACTCTAATAATGATAATCTGATCAACATGCTAGATGTTAAAAATAAATAAATTAATGTGATCACTATCAAAGGTGTTCAAAACACATATTGACAATCAAATGCAGTAACTCAAAGTCAAGCACACGTCATGATCAAAGGAACTAGTTTCTCTTCAAAACCAGCAGCAACTTCCAAAGTACCCATTGTCACTATCCCCAAACCAGCAACAAAACAAATGGTTACTATTCCTGCAGCAAAGTATGACTTGGTGGATCAATTACAAAGAACCTCTACCAAAATTTCTATTTTTGAGTTTCTTAAAATCTCCTTGGTGCATAGGGAAATTCTTGAACAAGCCTTGCATGCCACAAATGTACCAAAGGACCTTAATGTGGACAAATTCCAAGCAATGGTTAATCACATCTCAACGCCACATTACCTCTCTTTTTCAGAAGAGGATGATAAATCATTGACACATCCAAATAATCATTCCCTTCATATTGAAGTCCTCATCCATAAATCTTGTGTTAGACATTTCTTGATAGATGAAGGCACAGGATTGAATATTTGTACCCTTAATCTAATCAGGAAACTGGGTCTCTCAGAACAGACCATTTATTCTAGAAGAAAAATCACTATTAAAGCTTATGATGAGGAAGAAAGATCCTCTAAAGGTCTTATTGCTCTACCAATTAGGATCAGACCGGTTGAAATAAATTTCATATTTCAAGTTCTGGATCTACCCCTGGCTTACAACATACTGTTAGGAAGACCTTGGATCCATGAAATGAAAGCAGTACCATCTACCTTCCACCAGTGTATCAAGTTCCCACATAATGGGGTGGAGGTAATGATTCCTACAGATGCCAGTTATACGTGCAACAATGTTAAGGTAGGTAGTATGGTCCCACATAACAAGGAAGCTACAAATGAGATTGTTCTTGAGACTACCAAAGACATGGTTCTAAAAAGTTTTGGAAAGACATTAAAACTTGAAGAAACAGGTATGGGAGAATACAAACTGGACATGACCCCGTCATTAATAGAACTTCCAATATCACCAAGATCCTATGGAAAACCTTCCTCATCATTCACACCTACAACATCTCAAGCACCAGAATTACACAGAGCAACTAGCATGGTTAAGGCATCCACATCTTCTTTAGATAACACAGAAGAACATGCAGTATTGGCCTGGCTTTACAAGGCAGAGCCAAAAGAAGCTGAGGTAAAACATGTATAAATATCCCCCAAGAAGTATGGTAAGGGATATGACCTTCTTAAGCAAATGGGGTACAAAGGCAAAGGACCTTTGGATGACAAAGGAAAAGGACTTATTGAACTAGTACACATGGAATTCAGGAATACCAAAGATAAAATAGGGTTAGGTTCCAATACTAAATCTAAAAACCCTGCTTCATGAGAAAGTTTGATTGCTGACAAAGGAAGTGATGAAGAAGAAGAAACAACACTAGAACAGTGGTCCTATGAAATATTACTACACATTGGCATGTCAAATCCCAAATACCAAGGAGAAAGGTATGTGCCAATCTTTGAGGTACCACAAGACACTCATATCCCTTTATTACCACTAGCTACTATTCAAGAGATAGAAGAAACAACAAAAGATAATCCAGAGATACCATTAATAGCAACAGTTACTGAAGATACACCTCAACAATGAGATTCACATCCTAACTAGGGGAAAATAGTCACAAATTCACATGTACTATATTTACCACACTTTGATCTACACGTGGCTAATAGAGTACACCAGGTAACTATTGCTGAATTCTTGAACAAGTTTGATGATGAAGTGACTCACATGATTATGAGTGGGATGAGCTATCTGTCACTACAAAGGACATTGAAATAGATGTGATTCACATGTTCATACCTCCATCAGCATATAGAGAAGATTCTAACACCACTCCTAATAATGTTTATATTCCTGAAGCAAAGGAGGAATTCCTTCCCCCAATCATTGATGAAGAGACTGGTATTCTCTTAGGTCTAGAAGAAGTTCAGAGGTGACAAGCTAGGAGCATCCTCCTACAAAGAGATGAAGATGGAAGTTCCACTAATGGGTCACAAGAGTTTGGTCCGCATATAACTAACAATGACTTCGATAATGATGATCTAACTCTTATTGATATAAACATAGAAGAAGTAGACTTAACAGAACATGGCATGTCAGTTAATAGTCTTGATGGTGACGTGATGTTGTCCATCCCAAAATTTGACTTCTTGTCTTTAATAAACCCAGACCTAATTGATTGGACTAGTACAAATCCTACTCCTATCGTTGACTTCCCTAATGACTACACCTTGGCTTGATACCTAAACGCTTGTGAACCCTACCCTTCTTCCACCAATGCAAGGAGCGTGAACATATCACAGGAGGATATCAAGTTTCTCAGTCAAAAATTGAAAAATAAAAATAAAAAAGAACTTACAGTGAAAACCACGTTGTGGCAGTGTCAGATTCTAAATTAGTAAAAACAAAAGACGTATCTAATGGTGAAAACCTCTTAGAGGTGCCAAAGGATGAGATTCTTGATATCCTCTCCGAGCACTTTCAGGAGAGGTCTTCAGTTCTCATAGAACCAACACAACCAATTAACTTGGGCACAGCTGAAGTTCCTCACATTGTTCACCTAGCACAATATTTGTTAGAAGAAGAGAAGACACAGTTCACTGAGTTCCTAAAAGAAAATAAGATCAACTTTGCATGGTGTTATACAGATATGCTTGGACTGGATCCTAAATTGATAATGCACCACTTATCTAAATCTCCTGAGATTAAACCTGTGAAACAAAAACTCAGAAAGATGCATCCTCATGTTGCATTGCTAGTAAAAGTAGAGCTAGAGAAATTGTTAAAAGAAGGATTCATCTGAGTCATCACATACATAGGATGGATCTCCAATGTGGTCCCAATATCTAAATCCAATAAATCCATCAAGATATATACAGACTTCAGAGACTTAAACAAGGAATGTCCCAAAGATGATTTTCCACTACCTAATATTGATATGATCATAGACCTCACAACAGGTTACCAAATGTATTCATTAATGGATGGATTCTCAGGCTACAATAAAATTAAAATTGCACCTAAAGATCAAGAAAAGAGTGCATTTACATGTGCATGGGGCACCTTTTGCTGGAACGTCATGCCTTTTGGGTTAAAGAATGCCACTGCTACATATCAAAGAGCCATGACTACTATATTCCATGATATGATGAATAAAAACATGGAGGATTACGTGGATGATACATTAGCTAAATCAAAGGAAAGGAGTACTCATATTGATGACTTAAGAAAGATATTGGACCGTATGGAGAAATTTCAACTCAGGCTCAATCCAAAGAAATGTGCCTTTCGAGTCCAATTAGGAAAGCTCTTAGAGTTTATTATTTTAGTGAAGGGAATTGAGGTAGATCCTACAAAAGTCAAAGATATACTAGAAATGACTCCTCCATGCAATATTAGTCAAATAAGGAAATTACAAGGAGACTTCAATCAATTAGGAGGTTCATGTCACAACTGGCAAATAGAGCACAACCCTTTACCAAATTACTACATAAAGGGGTCACTTTCAAATGGGATGAACACTATGAAGTCAACTTTAGAGAATTAAAAGAGTACCTGGCTACTCCTCCTATTCTTATGGCACCTATCCACATAAAGCCATTACTCCTGTATATTTTAGCTACAACCACATCACTAGGATTATTTCTCACACAAGAGGATGAAACTAAGAAAGAAAGAGAAATATACTACATCAGTAGAACACTAGTCTCCTATGAACTCAATTACAACATTATTGAAAAAGCATGCTTAGCAGTTGTCTTTGCATCACAAAAATTGAGACATTACATGCTATCACATACAACAAGGCTCATTGCAAAGATCGATCCTCTGAAGTACCTTCTAAGAAAAACAACATTAACAGGACGTCTGGAAAAATGGGTCCTCATTTTAAGTGAATTTGATATTGAGTATGTGGATAGGAGGGAAATCAAAGGACAAGTCCTCGCAGATCAACTAGCTGATTCACCACTCCAAGATGATGAACCTTTAAAAATTGAATTTCCTGACGAAGATTTCATGCATCTAACTGAGTATCCATGGAAGATATACTTCGATGGTTCTTTCACACAATAAGGCTCTAGAGAAGGGGTGATATTAATAACTCCTCAAGGCTACAAGATACCCAAGTCCTACAAATTAATGTTTCCATGCACAAATAACATTTCTAAATATGAAGCACTGGTAAATGGACTCAAGTTTGCTATGAAATGGAAGATTGTAGAGTTGCATGTGTATTGTGACTCCCAGCTCATTATCAATCAAGTAAATGGAGATTATCAGACAAAAGATGAGAATTTGATGCCCTACAAGCAATTGGTTGATGATTTAAAGAAGTATTTTGTCTTCTTCACATTCAAACAGATACCTAGAATATAGAACAAAGCTACAGATGCCATGGCCACATTGGCATCTATGTTACAACTAGAGGAACATCAATTCCGCTATGACTTCTTGGTGGAAGAATTATCCTATGCAGCCTTTGATACCCCTGAATACCAAGTAATATGTGCTTTTACCACCCAAGACCAATCTTGATATGCTAAGATCATTGCTTACCTAACTGACCAAACAATTCCCAATGATCTATCTAGAAATGAAAAGTGAGCCTTGATTAGGAAAGTGTCACGTTATGTCCCCATTACTAATAATTTATATCAACGAGGTCTCGACGGTGTGCTTCTTAGATGTTTAGAACTCAAAGAGTTGAATCACACATTAAAAGAAGTCCATGAATGTGTATGTGGATCCCATTCAAATGGCTTTTCATTAGCTAAGAAACTACTCAAAGTAGGCTATTATTGGCCTACAATGGAAAAAGATGCTATTCAATTTTCCAAAACATCTCATAAATGCTAGACACATGGAAATCTTATACATGCTCCTGCCAGAGAACTTATACCTTTTATAACACATTGACCATTTCAGCAATGGGCCTTTGACTTGGTTGGAAAAATATATCCTAATTCTTCAAATGGACAGAAATTCATCATTACGGCCACTAAGTATTTCACCAAGTGGGTCGAGGTCATGTTGCTAAACAAAGCCACTGGCAAACAGGTGGCTTTGTTCATTTTGAACTACATTATTTGTAGATATGGGATACCCTCTTCAATTGTAACAGATAATGGGGGTCAATTTAAAAACCAAGACATGGATGACCTTTGTGAACAGTTCCACATCACTCAACATCACTCCTCAATCTATTATCCTCAAGTTAATTGACAGGCTGAGGCATCTAACAAGAATATTCTCAAGATCCTACACAGAACTATGAGTAAGTCTGGCAGAGACTGGCATCTATAACTAAATCTGGCACTTTGGGCCTACAGAACAAGCATTAGAACACCAATTGGAGCCATGCCATTTTCCCTAGTCTATGGCGCTGAGG
This sequence comes from Thuja plicata, assembly GCA_018584345.1. Classification (NCBI taxonomy): domain Eukaryota; kingdom Viridiplantae; phylum Streptophyta; class Pinopsida; order Cupressales; family Cupressaceae; genus Thuja; species Thuja plicata. The sequence continues at coordinate 1,525,893 of MU225860.1, forward strand.
CAATACTACCTATTGAGGTTGAAATCCCATCTTTGTGGATATCTTTACAAGATTTTATTACTAATGAGCAATACTGCATCGATAGGGTGAGTGCACTAGAATTATTGGATGAGCATAGGCAATAGGTGTTCGATCATCTGAAGGTATACCAGGCACGAATGTCAAAGGGATACAATAAAAAGTTCAAACCATGATAATTTCAAGTGGGGGATCTCATCGTAAAGGAGAATCCTAAGAACCAACCTAACCAAGAATAGAAAGGGAAATTTGAACCTAATTGGTTAGGGCCTTATGTTATCACTGCTACTTTTGGAACTGGAGCTTATCAGCTAGCTACACTTGAGGGAGATGTCCTTCCAGATCCTATCAAAACTCTACACTTGAAGTGGTTCTACGCTTGATGTTCGGCTAGCAAAACCTGTACAGTGAAATCTCAGAAAATACCAAAAACATCAAAAAATTGATCGTGAAGAAATCCAAAAATAGTGGAAAACATCCTGGAGAAAAGGTATCCTTGGTGAAAACTTGGCAAACAGGCGCCTTGATACTACAAAAACATTAAAAAAAGCAAAAATAGCAAAAAGATTGAAAAAGAAAAAAGTGCCTTGATGAAAACCTGGTAAAACAGGCATCATGGTGGAAAAAAGAATACAAATTTTTTTGCTAAAGTGGTGAAAACCAAGCAATCAGGTGTCACTTGTATTCTACGCTCTATCTGTCAATGCATTGCTGATACTATGCCTTCACAATTACACCTATGCTATGGACTGACTTTGTTTCCTTAAAATATCCTATCCTTGCTTGGGATTTCTCTACATTTTCTATCCTAGGGAACAAGTCATTCTGCACTGGGGGCATCCTTTCTAGCATGTTAGGTTGCGTCTGCTAGGTCGTCCTAGGAGGTTTTATCTTGTGAAATGAGTTTTCTCTATACTGGCACCAAACTATCACTTTCATGAAACATGGGTGTATCTTTCAAAAACACCTATCTGGCACAAAAATTGCACTAACCTAAATGGTGTTCCTAATCTCTACATTGGATTACAAACAGAGACACGGTTATACACAGATATGGGAACCATATTGCTTAAAATCTGAATTTTGATTGATGAATCTCTACTGCGCTTGACAAATGAATCAATAGTCTTTCTTACTACTACCTAAACACAGTTTGATCTTGGTTTGATTATGACTCTTTTATGTCCTGATGATGTTTTAACTAGGGGCATCTAAGCAGTTATGAATTTTATTTGATTGATTCAAAATTGATAGTTGTTATGTCTTCCGAGTTACTCCATGACGTCTGCGCAAAGACAAAGAGTCGCAAGGACAGGGGGCATAACATTTTCTTGGTTTTTTGTGTATGGTAATTGTTCCAAATGATCCTATAAATTTCACCTAATTTGGATGTTTATGGTAAAATCTGCCAATAGGAGTGGATAGCTGCATATATCTTGATCTTTGTTATGTGTAAACTATGGTGAGGTTGAAACAATTTCCTTGTCTATTTTCTAAAACTTAGATTCTCACTAAAGGTATATGAAACATAAATATACCCAAGGATATGAATTTTCAAGGTCATTGCGGGTCCAATATCTTACCTTACATAGATTCTGATATAGTAAAAGGAAGGTGACTACATTGTCATCCTGGCTTCTATGCCATGGTGCCTAAGTCTATTTATGACATTTCATCCAATAAACATAGTATTCATACTGTCGTAATATCAGTGGGTATTAGTGATTAGTGTACTATCAGGTGGTATTCATTACAGAAGCACCCAATGATGATAAATGTGTTACAAAATCTGCAAATCAGTGACAAGTCCTAAGAGTCTACATGTAGTTGCATTTAGAGATTGCATGATGCATTTTTGAAAGAGAAAGAGCATAAGTAATTTGAACTCAAAATGATTTCTATTTTATTCTAAATCCAAGTTAATTACATCTATTATTGATATTTATATCGTTACACCTCCATAGCATACATTTTGCATTCATAAAATGAGACAGTGGAAAAATACAAAAAACAAAGCATTTATGCATAGAATTTATTTCTACATCCTAAGTGCATCCATACATTTTTACTTGCATAAGAAAAACTCAAAAACATTCATTTTGCATATTCACATAGTACCATTTGAAACATATTTATATCAGTGATAAATCCAAATGCATAAATAATGTCATCATCTAAATTTAACTCATCATGGGACCAATATAAATCTACATCACATGTGTAAACAAATCTATCAAAGCAAAGAGAACTCATGAAACATGTCAGGATCAGAATCAGCTGCATCAGATATATGTATAAAAACATGGTACAGATTGACAAAATGGCACAAGTCTACACAAAGAGTATCAAGAGTATCAGAGTAACAAAATGATAGGAAGAATCATATATATATATATATATATATCAAGTGTCATCATACAAAAGAATGATCTCTGAAAGATCCAGATATACAATGTAAATAAAGTGACACAGTACAAAATCAGCTCTGGCTCCCCCCCTCTCCCTGATCTAGAGGAGGAGGTGGTGGTGGTACAAATGGAACTGTTGGAGGAGGCATGGCCCCCTTTGACTTTTGTGCTAATCATGAAAAGGATACAGCTCTCTGTCCCTCTGGTACTGTAGCATGATACAAAGCATAATAATATGTGGCTCTCTAGCCCTAGTGCACAACAGTACAAGCCTGAGTATCTCTCTCTATTCTATGGCTCTCCATATGTTTGTCCCTGTCAGCAAGCAATGCATCTGATACAGTGATCCTGGCCTCTACCACAATCAACTTGGCCTCTAATGTTGTGATATGTGCCTTGAGCTTCTCTCACTATTGCTCACACTGAGATAAGGGATCTCCGTCCCTACCTGACCCTCTACCTGAATCCTGCCCAGAGGGCCTGTCTTATGGCCTCTGTTGTCTCTCCTACTCCCCTGTAAGTTAACAGGCCTGGATCCATCCTTGGAGAAATAAATTTGAAGTAGGTACATTGACCCTCTCCACTGCCACTAGCTACCTCTACAGTGCTACTCACAGCTCCACCTCGCCTATCATCTCCACCATCATCCCCATCATCTGGAGGAGGGCGCCTAGTATCTCATCTCTCATCTCTACCTCCATCTCGCCATCCCTTAGCACCCCTAGCTCTATGTTCTCCTCCTCTCCCTCTGGTTGAGTGATCATCTAGATCATAGTCTATCGGATCCTCTATACAAGGAATGGCCTCCTCAGGAATAGTAAATTATGGAAATGGATGCTGGAGCATCTCTGCTATGTACCCATCTGAACAACATGCATCTGTAACATCAAGGCAAAGATCCTAATCGACTCTGACCATGTCTCTGATCTCCTGATGAGCAGTCTCATATCTCAGTTGGGCACCCCACAACGGTGCCTCATCACGAACTCTAGCATACACTGTTGTATCCTGGATTCTTCCTTATTGATGGCCAAACTCTCTCAAAACTCGGGTATGTACAAACCACTCTATGACGTATCTGGTCCTCCCAATTAGGTACCTACTCTGAAAGAAAAATGGAACCTATTTTGCATCAGAGGTCCACCCCTCACAATCCAAATATGGCCGCCATTCTACCTCTATCATATCATCAAAATGCCTCTGCTAGTACTCTACCTTGCCCATATGGGGCTGCTGAATCAAATCAGCGTACATATAAACATAAGGCTGCTTAGGTGCTCGGTGCCTATCTATAATGGGTAGTGTCACTGGGATGTGCTCCCAGGTACAAATCTGAAGAATGAAAATCCCTATAGTCATGCTCCGAGTGTACTGATATGCGATCTCATGTAGCTCCTGATACATATGGGTCAAAATACAACTACCCCATGTGAATCTCCATCTAGAGACGACCATCTACTCCAACATATCCACCCATCCTACAAGGAACTCGTGCTGTCCTCTATCTGGCATCAGGATGCCACCAATTAATCCTTCCAAGTATACAAATAATCAATCATAGTGGTCACACATATAATCCCAGGAAATGTGTCTCTATGCAATGGTATCATCCTGGAAATACCGACGAGTTGCACCAATCACCACGGTAGAAGTCGACTCAAAGTGCACCTCGCGGCCCATAATTGGAACTCGTAGAATACACCACACATCCTCTAGTGTGACTTTCAACTCCCCGGTTGGGAGATTGAAGGTGTTGTGCTCTGAGTGCCATCTCTTAGCAAGAGCAGTCAATAACCCTTGATTTACCCTATATTGGGTAAACCAATCAGTGATCGTAGTCCTACCCAAACCACTACCTCCTGCTCATCATTTGACAGTTGTCCGGCCAAGGAAAGCACGCGCACTGGATATGTACCTCAAAATGAAACTACCTCAAAATCAACCTATTTTTTGGAAATTAAAAGATAAATCAGTGTTCCATCTATGACAAAAATGAAAAAAACATGATCAACTAAGTGATTTAGGATTGACAGCAGACAAAAAATTCACAATTGCTAAGTTTCTAAGTCTCAAAACAAGATGCAATCCTAGAAAAATAGGGTATGATCTCTTTTGCTAGATATGATCCTCGAAATATAGGATGCGACAGAGAATGCTGGGTACGATCCTAGAAATTCTGGATGCGACCCCAAAAATGGGGTACAATCCTAAACTCACAAGGTAATATAAAACCCCATTTCATATCCTAAACTAAGCTAAAAATAGGGTAACTGAATACGATCCAGGAAATACTAGATGTGATGCAGAAACCTGAGAAAACCATATACAATCCAAAAAAAACTAGATACGACACAAGTTTAGCAGGGTGCAATTTGGAATCTTGGATGTGACCCAGAATCTAAAGGATTGTAAAAGCTACAAAAATGCATGAAATTCAAAATTACAAAATTCATGAGGTAGTTTTACAAGTACTTACCGAAGGTGGATAGTCGGCTGGGCACTGAAGTTGACGGCTGAGCTCAAAATGATGCTTCATCATAGGGACCACCATATTCTCTACAGAGCTCTCAAATTTACTATGAGTAAAAGTGAAAATGAATAGTAAAATAGTAATTTTTGAGATATATATTAGCTTTTTGAGCATTTTGGAGGCTCCAAAACTCCTTCTAGGCAACTAAAAATCCTTTTTTTGTTGTCTTTTTGATCAATTGGGAACCAAATTGAAGGTACCTATGCCATTTTACACAGTGCACTAACATTTTTTGTGATAGCTCCTGAAAATGCAGAATCACTTCGTATGTTCCAAAATTCAATTTTATGAGTTCTATATCATCAAAATTGCACATTAATCATCAATATCTTGGTCCGACATCATGTTATCAGTCTCACCCATCACATTTTCACATAGTTAACTTGGTTCTTGTGTGTTTACTCATAAAACACACCCCCATTCCTTACCTTCTTCTAATTCTTTCTTGCCATGCAAGTGATATGTTCTTTCAACAGAGGGATTTTATTTCTTTCCTTTGATTTCGTTACCGAGGGGGCATGATCACACTATATTCAATCAAATTCTTTCTGAAAACAACATTAAAAATGACTTCATTATCAAACAAACTAGGAGCATGACAGTTTCCTTGACTAAAGACTGTTGGATAGAAATATTTGCTTGTCATAAGTTGGATATTTTGTGTTCCCTTATTTCAAAAGATTCTTACTAAGCTCCTGGAAGCTTCATATTGAATTTTTGGACGACAACCAAGTTCAAAATTGACATCTTTAAGATATTTTATTAACCTTTGTACGAAAACCAAGTTCAAAGTCAATTCTATCAATTTAGTTCAATCAAGTATGAGACTGATCTCATTAGTTATTTCGTTCAATCATGAGCAAAATTCTCAATCTTTCTGAATTCAACATCAAAAAATTTCTTTGAATCAACACGTTGCTCGCACATCAATTCAAAGAGAGGAAAATGTAACCACCTAGATTTGGCTTGCTTTGATCATAGACCCTATTTTCCCTAAGTGTGATCATACCCCCAATTATGTCTAGACAACTCTTCAATCGACTGGTATAATTCTTTCAAATCAGATTTAATCTCCTAAGTGATTTAATCACTAAATTTTATTAATCACCTAAGCCAATCAAATCAAATCAATTCAAATCAAACATGGCTAAGGTAATTAATTTAAAAGGAATTAAATAAATCTCTATTATATCTAATCACTTGCAAAACCTATCTTCTAGCCTAAATTAATCTAATTAATTGGTTATAGTCCTAATTAATTATCTAAAGCAATCAAATGCTTAAATAATTGATTTTCCTATTTTTGAATGAATATATCAAATATAATTCATTTCATTAATATTCCCTTTAACCCCTAACCTAACCTACCTCAACCACCTTGACCTTGGGTTCAAACCCATCCCAACCTATTCCCCCCATGCTAGGTCTAATCCTAATCTTAATCCGATCCTAACCCACTTCCTAATGATGTCACATTCCTAAATTTTTTATTAGGAATTCAACCCACTTGAGAAAGTCAGCTTTCTCAAGCTTGACTCCCTCTAAGTCCACCTTCTCAAGCTTGGACTTACACCCTCACCATGCCTCTTAATTGCTCTCATTAATGCATCATTAATGGAGATTCCTCAAGCACATGCCTTATTAATCTCTTTGGCATTAATGCCTCTTACACCTCATTAATGGGATCCATGAAATTTTAGTTTTAGTTCTTTATTTCATTTTTCAGATCTGTCAAGATCTTCAAGGGCTGCTTCAAGATTCTTTTTCAGATGTTTTGCTTCTGCTGAATCCATGATCTCCTCAAGTGGTTAAACTTTCTTTCATTGGACCAGAGCTCTGATACCAATTGTTAGAAATACTAAGAGGGGGTGGGGGTGAATCATTGTTTGTCTATTAATTATAAATCAGCAACTTTAAACTTGAATGAAATAGATAACAAATGAGGCACAACACATAACACAAGATATGATTACGGGGAAACCTTGATCAGAAGAAAATCTGGTGGGAATTAGTACCCACAAATGATTGTACTAGTATAATGAACCTGTTAAAGTTTCATTTCCCTGTTAGGAGCAGTCTTTACAATTCAAGTACAATGAACCTGTTAGGAGTCTTTACAAAAACCCTGTTAGAGGTGGTTGGCTCACTGCTAGAGCTCACTGCTCAATAAGATGAAGGATACAACCTTCTGATAACTGATATACACTATGTCAAAAATGAACTGTTGTAATGACACTATTGTATGATTAGTTCCATTTATGCACTGATGATTTAATCTCTTTGTAGACTTCTACTTCACACTGGTTTGCTCATATTGATCTTCTGAATATCTTCTTTGCTTCTTTTTCATCGACCCACTTAATACAAAAGTGCATTTCTTGTATATATACATGCCTGAATAGACGCGACTAAAAAAAAGACCTTAGTCAGCCCAAAAACAACATACACAATGCTTCCAAACAAATTGGCTTAAGAGTGTTTACATGAATGATTAAGACATAATTACAAACTTATTACATTAGGCGCATAGCCTTTACAAAACAAAATATTATACGCTAATTCAAACTCTGAGGTCGGCTCCATACTCTATTTTGTGAACTGTTAGTGGCACTTAATCTTCCTGTAACTTCTCTGTACTGTCATTCTATACCATGCATGTATAGGGTAAAGACAAGAACATATCATAGAGCTTATGTATGAACGCGCATAGTCTGACTCAATTGTACACACGTGCGCTGGTGCTCTGATCAACTGAATAACTCTGTACTGTTCTATTTTCTGTACTTAGTCAATTTTTCTATTCAAAGTTTATTGTCAAAACTTCATATGACTTTGTTGCCATAATGACAACAAAAAATATGTCATATACACCCTGAGTGTCAACTTACGAACAAAGATATTTTGAATCACTGCTACAATTGTTAGAGAGTAACAATGGATTGACCTGATTGATGAAGCAACTATCTTTGTTGATTCAGATCTCTGCTCTGGCTTTAAAATGGATCCTCACTTGATCAAATATTCTATTGCAGCACAGTCTGGATGTTCTGTCCTTAATCAGAATCCCATCTGATTTTGCCTTCACTCTTCATATCAAAAGGAATCTTCCTCTTATTACTTCTTACACATTCAATCCAAACATGACCTTGTATAAATATGATAGGCCTTGTCAATTCGGCTTGAATAACCTTCCAAATAAATAATAAAACTTAAGTCTGTCAGCTGCATATAAACAATTAAACATAAAATGTAAACTGTTGTTGGTTGGCTGACACTAAATGCATAACTCAGTTAACACTGTAATCCTTGAATGCCCAATCATTACTGTATTGCCCGAGTGAACTCGGTTAGAACTAAAAATCACTTTGGTCTCCTTCAATGCCCAAGAGAACTTGGCATACACTAATTGTGCTCGGTTTAGGTATAGAAATTTGTGTAACATAACTACATTTGTGTATACATCAATGACAATACACAATTGAATAATTGTCTTCAACAAAAAGGTCATTGAAAGGACTAGAAGTGTTGTCCATTAGAGTAGGAACAGTCAAATGAAATATCATTTGCCAAGTATTATACTTACCATTAGCATACAACATATTTCTAGGGAGACCTTGGATCCACGACATGCAAGTTGTTCCCTCTATATATCACCAATGTGTGAAATTCCTGCATAAGAAGGTGGATATTTGTATCTCAATTGATAGAACATACTATTGTAATGTGCTAAAATAGGAAGAGAGCATGGTCCCTCATAATAAAGAATCATCCCAGGGATCAATGTCTGAAGACTCTCACATAGCACTCATGAAGAGTTTTGAGGAGAAATTGCAAATTAAGAATACAAGCATGGGGGAATACTAGTTGTCCATGACTAACCTCGTTGACTCACAAATTTCCCTCTCCAACCTTATACCAGTCAATGGCAATATGATAGTAAATAACTCCCTATAGAAGACCATTCATAATCATATTTCTTATGTTGTGTTGATGTCATATGTATTTCTCATCTCCCCCGATATACAGATGTATTACGTATTTATAAATCTCTTCCCCTTTGGTCGTGACTTTCCTTCGATCACTTATTTTCTTTAATTTATATTTTAATATATGTTATGTTTAAGTTTGGTGTTATATTATATATTTTATGTTTGTTATTAATATTTATACATATATTTATGTATGAATCAGGATATTATTATTTATTCATATCATAATTATTATGTATTTATTTATTTATATATTATATTATTATTACTTATTATTAAATTTGTCTTTCATAAAGGGGCATGATAATTAGGGTTCCAAATGGGGGGACATGACAAGTTCAAAACCTGAGTGCAACGAAACATGAAAAATACACAAGAAAAAATACAATAAAATGATTTTTTCAAGGGGGTTTGAATAGGCTGGGACCTGAAAAAACCCTTTACCTTTCCCTTTGATGATGGGCACATAACCAAACCCCTGTAGAGATTCTTCTCCATCCCTGTGCGCATAATCAAAGTAAATGTGTAAATAATGAATTGTCATTGTTTAACCAATTGAAGTTTACTTAGAACCATCAATAGAAGAGCATCGTTGACAAAGGTTGAAAAAGGAAAAGCCTAGTAGAACAGAGGCAGAGGCCCCTCTTCTATATGGCTTGTGGCGTTTCAAAAAGAAGGATTTGATCGAGCCCTATATATAATGGGGGTCTGTCCACCCTTATAGTACCAAGTTTATCCTTATAGTCAAGACTACATTCTTTCTCTTAACTTGATTTCTATATGTCCATGTCCCTAAATGAGATAGGAATATTCCTATGTTCTAACATGATTTTTAATGTTTTACACTTGAGGCAGAAGTTGTCAAATTCCATCTCAAAAACTTCCAAATTAATTGGGATATTGTAATTCAGAGGCCGAAAGAAAGGGGTTCTCCCTTCTGCTGAACAATAAGGAGTGAGTTTCTGGAAGCCATTTAGTTTAGATGATTAAAATTTGTGACAAGGCTACTCAAGAGCAACATCCATTGAACTAATAAACTTTGGTGCCCAAATCTGAAGCCAGCTAGTACTCCATATATTCTGCATAAGTCAATGTAATCAAATAGATAAAAAAATGTTAAATTTTGTGTTGTGAGGTATAAAAATTAGAAATGGTTAGTGATTAATATCATTTCCATCATAATGCTCCAGCTGTAAACATACTATCCTTCTACCTTAGCCACAGTTATTATTTTTTTCTTGTAATAATTAACAAATGTATGCATATTGAGTATCTTTACCAATTCATTTCTACCTTTAGGCTATAAATTTAACTTCCTAGAAATATTGCTGATTTCTGAGAAAAAAAACCTTAGCAATTTACTCATGATTTTACTTGCTGGCGATTTTTCACAGAAACTCCAGCTAAGAAATTGCCTACAGATGTATAAGATACATTCCACAACTAGAAAAATGTTTAAAGATTCATTTTTTTATAAGTTCTTTGTCATGTTGACGACATTCAATGCATTTGGAATTTATTTTGTATAATTGTGAACTCATTTTTGGCAGCACTGGTAAGTTATATGTAATAGTGTAACCTATGAATTAACAATAGTGTTGCTTTGTATTTTATTTACAGATTTTTGTTTTGTAGGCATTCTTATCCCTTTTCTCCAAGTTAGATAAATGACTATCTCTATCTTAAGCTACTCATACATTCTGAAGCCCACTTGATCATTTATTCTAATGAGTTTTGCATATATGAGCAGCATCATTTAATTAGTTATATTATATACTTACACTTCTTTTCTATGTTTCAGGCTACAAGAGAAACATGAAGAATATGAGATGTTTCTTGTTTGGCTAATTCTTTTCTATCTTTCAGGCTACAGGAGAAACATGAAGAATATGAGATGCTTCTTTTTTAGTTGAAAAACATTGTTGGACAATTGTATATTCTAAATATGGCAAGCTGAAAATGATGCAGCTCCAACATGTTCAAAATTAAATATTTCCTTCTAGTTGTCTTCGTAAAAATATGTAGCTAAATAAAATGTATTTTGTGCTACACCATTAAAATTGTTGGACATGTTAGTATGGAGGAGTTTGGGCCAATTTAAGTACTTAACTATGAAGTTATAGTGTTTTGAAAATTAGTGTCAATATTCAAATAATTGTTATATGTTGTATCTATGGTATGTTTTTTTGGTTGTGGAGCAACGCCCACGTCATTTTGTAAGATACTTGAAATATTGGAAATAATTACAATAAATATGACATTTGTTATCAAGTTAGTTTGTTATGCTACTTTATTCATTGTTTTGTAGGAATCAAAATTTTGGAAATAATTATAGTCAATATTGTATTATTTCTATAAATGGAAACATAAAATGTTGAAAATCACAGTTAAAAAATTTAAAAAAAAATTTAGTACATTTTTCCACATTGTCTCTACAGAGATAATATCTGGGATTTAGAGACAAATTGTATCTCTAAAGACAATATTTGGAATTAAAGACATATTGTCTCTAGAGAGACAATATGTCTTTACATCCAAACTATTGTCTCTAAAGAGACAAAAATACTTCTACTTCATATTGTCTCATAGAGATAATTTTTTAAGACAATAATTTGAGACAATCGTTTAAAGACAATACTTAAGACATTACATAAGTTTTTTTTTGTGTTAAGTTAAGACAATTTACTCAAATATTATCTTAAAACCCCCTCTATGTAGTAATGGCAATATTGTTAGAAAGATGATATGTTGGCAAACCTAACAGTATCTTGTCTATGCTATTGTATTCAGATCAGTCAGTTAAGCATGAGTGGCAGGAATCATGATAGTAATTACTTAAATAACATACATCTTGTACATATGTGTTCTTTGGGTTTGGAAGATGTTCCTACAAGCATTTTTGTTGTGTTCTAGATACTACTAATATGATGATGGATTCATTGTCCACTCTCTTATTGTGCTCAAGTTTGTATGTAGTTGTTGTTTTGACTTGGTGTACCTTCAAGATAATATCACTACTTGCCTAGTAATGTTTAACTTGGTTCTAAAAAAGATTTTTTGCTTGTTGTTGATCAGAATTTTCTTTGTGATGTTAATGATGTCATTCATCTTTGGTATGACATTTTTGTTTGGCTCCCGTAGTCATAGAAGACTGGGGTAATGATTAATGAAGAAAATTGGAAAATTTTCAAATGCGCAGTTTGTTGATAGATAGTACAACTATATCTTAGTATTTGCATAATGTGTTCTTTGTTAGATTGGTCTGAAGCATTCTTAGTGTCCTTCAGATATATTTGATTACAAAATCTATGAATGATGATCATACTTATTCATACAATATAGTTTTTGGTGATGGTTCACAAGTGAGCTTTAATGTTATATACTCAATATGTTAAATTATATTATGTTTTTGTGTATCTGGACATGCTACCTCATTTGGTATTATTCTTTTAGTTTAAATATACTTCATAATTAAGGATGGAATGTTAATTTGGGTCTCACCTTGGTGCGTGAATATCCATGTGCTTCAAAACTAGTTCAGAAGATGTTCTTGGTTGACTGGTTCCATAAGCTTCAATTGTCTATTCACACATTGTATTTCAGCGATGGAATTGGTTGATATGCAAACCTTTGGATCTAGCTTCTAGAAGAGTGTGTTGAGATATATTTGGGTCATCTCTTTCTCTTGGGGTGGAATGCTTTGTGTATCTTGAGTTTGGGTGACCTATTTTATGTAATATTGGTTACCTTGGTTGATGTCGACCTGTAGTAAATATTTTAATGATCTATCTTATATTTAGGGATTGTAGTTCAAGAGTAGAAATTGTGAGTGTGGAGTTGTAGTATGGACATGTGAAAGAAAATAATTGTGTGTTTTTGGTCATAAGTCTAAGTCTAAAGAAATATATCTAGAGAAGATGTATTTTTAATTAGAAGTTTGAGCATAAAAGAAATACATTCAGAAGATTGAGTATTGTTAAATCACGTGTTTAGTATATTCTTCTCAAAACTAGTCTAAGATTCATGTTGTTAGATGACATTAAGTTTTCTGATAGATATTTTTGTATCTTATTCTGAGACAGTGAGTTTCAGTTGTAAAGTATTTTGTGTCTTGTCTTAAGGTAGTGAGCCCTAGTTGTGCAAGTCCAAGAAGTGAGCCTAATCATTTTAATACAAATCATTCATATAGTGAGTTAGATTTACACTATTGTTTTTTCCATCCTTGGGTTTTCCATGTAAATCTGGTGTTCTTTTGTTGATCTCATTTCTCTTCTTTATTGATTCACATGTGGTAATTACTTAAGGTGATCAAGGGGTATATTAGTAGTGTGGGAGGGATTTCTCAATTCATCCCTTTGATAGACACAAAGAGAAAGGGTAAAAATATTTCCACTACTACCAAAAAGCACAAATTCTCCCTTTAAAATACAAGTACTCAGGAGGAAGATGAAGCTAAAGAGGAGATTAGAAATTATGTGTGAAATCTTTAAAGATCCCCCCGGTTGGTGACCCACCTTGTAGATGAGGGTAAGAAGTTGTCACTAGCTTTCCATATCTCTTTTCCATGTAAATTCAGTGTTCTTTTGTTGATCTTATTTTTCTGCTTTATTAATTCACATGTGGTAATTACTTAAGGTGATTAAGGGGCATATTAGTAGTGTGGGAGGGGTTTCTCAGTTCATCCTTTTGATAGCCACAAAGAGAAAGGGTAAAAATCCTTCCCCGACTTCCAAAAACCACAAATTTGAATTCAAGTTGATATTAAGGTCCAAACAAAACCACCCCCCTCTTAATCCTATTGTGTGTTCAATGAAAATATTATAGATACATTAGAGAATATTAATTATAATGGATGGTGGACATGACATAGTAAGGATGAAATGGAGTTCAATATGCTTTTCACAGAATTCCTCTTGCAGATTGTTTTTCCCTCTACTATAGAGAGGAATTGATCCATGTACAACTTTATTCAAGTCTACTAAGGGGATATACTCATTTATCAATGAGAGAAATATTTGTTGGTTATACATTGTTGGACATATTTTCATTGATGTGAAAGGCAAGAAGATTAATTGTCATTAATGTCAAAGTCTTAGGAAATCACTAATGAGGTTTCAAAGGCCAAAGGCCACTAGGTGATGTAAAAGACAATGTTAAGGAAGTTTTTATGGAGAAAGTTTAATATAAATGCTGGCGCTATCTACATTGGAGAGTTAAAATCAAATTATTTTACTCTAACCAAAGGTGATTGACTCCCATCTTGATGTTTATTAGCCGATAGGCTTCTTTTGGGGAGAAAGCCTTAATCGGAAAATTGTCTCACACAAAATTACGGGCATCATGAAAGAGAAAACAGTTGGTCGGAAAGATGTCTCAGCTGAAATTGCCGATAGAAAATATGGAATTGTTGGCAACACACGGTTTGATTTGTTTAAAGAATGCCTCAAAAGATGTCGTCTCATGGAATGCTATAATTGCAAGATCACAGGAAATGGATTTGTTGAAATGCGTTACTGTTGGATATAAAGTTTTCAAGTCAAACAAAATCAGCGAATGAAAAATAACTGAAGCTTCTTGTGCAACACAATCCCTGTGCAAATCATCAATGTCTTAACCAAAAATCTTACTATTGCTATTGTATGGACGGTCTTTGACTTAACCATTCATTTTATGCATTTGAACAATATTTTAAAAGATCATATTTTTTTTTACTTTTGAGGTCAGGTCACACTGTATGTTAAAGGATGTGTTTAGCTTCACGATTCATTATGTTAAGCCCAATTTAAGTTGCATTTTAATGTATTTTTAGATTCTTATTTTGTTAGAAATTTTTGTAAAGCACATGTAAAGTTGTTGATTTTTGCTCTTCGGTTATTTAAACATAGTCAAAAGAGATGATTGGGCATATGTGAGAACTATGGAAGGCTTTTTCTTTTCAAAAAGTGTAGATTGCTGAGTAATTTCTTAATTTCTGGGCAAAATGTGCTTTTTCTTAGGTATTATGTTTATTTTTTCAAACATATTAAGATTGATAATGATTTTATGTTCATTTCTTGATGTATTAAGATTGATAATGGTAATGTGTTACTGAAAGAAGTATACTTGATTTACTGAATCTTCAAAATATATTCAATCTTAAATAAGTTAATGACAATAATAGAATGGAAGAATTAACTCACAATATTGAAAAAACATAAATGATTTCTTTTGGAAAACATTTGTATACCCAAAATTAAAATAAACATTCAATTAAAAAGTGATAAATAGATTTTTATTTAATAATTTGAAAATTAAAATTCTGTAAATAAAATTAAGTTATTTTAAATAAACTAGAATGTAAACATTAAAATAAATTTTTTTACATATCAAGTGAATACAATAATAAAAGGCCGCAAAGCAGTTAAGTTCCTAAGTTCCTGTCAAAATGTTGGTAGCAAATATTTTTGAAAAATCTGCCCTTATCGCGTGTGCCTATAGTTCTAGCTATTCTATTTGATTAATATAAAAATATAAAGTTATTATTTAAAAATTACTAGAAAATTGTTTTATATTTTTCTCAACATTAAATTCATATTCTTATTTTTCTAAATGTTTGGTGAAGTATATTTAGAAACAAGTGCCACGTAGTGGCCTGCACTTGTAATTAGTTATAATTGTATATGCAAATTTAATTTTAATTTTATTATAAATATTATATATTTTTTAATTAATAGTTTTTAATAAAAGTAAAAAACATTATAGATAAAAAATTAAAAAGAAACTTTGTATAAAATCTGAAAAACAATATTTAATGAATTATGTTTGTATATATTATAATTTCATTTATATAGTTATAATTGAAAAATTTTAAAATATAATTACAAATTACAAATGTAAAGTAGAATTTAAATAATAATAAATAAAGAGTTAGTGAAATACTATAATTATATGATATAGTACTCTTATATATATATATATATAATTTTTTAAATATTTAATAGTTATATATTATAAATAATTGAATTTTTTAATGAAAATAAATGTTTACATTATAAAATATAATATAGTAAATTTTTTAAATATAATAGTTATACATTATAAATAATTGGAATTTTTAATGAAAATAAATGTTTACATTATAAAATATAAAATATAAAGTATAGTATCTATGTTTAAAATATTACAAAACTATGTTAAAAACTATGCGAAAAAAATTAAATTTGCTGAAGCTCCGAAAAAAGGGGTCCTATAAGACCAAATCAATTGAACCAATCAAAAAGAGATAAATAATTTATAGAATATAGTTAATTCATAAATAAATATTTAAACATTACAAATAGTTGAACAAGAAAAAAATAGTAATTTATGATTGGTTCATTGGTGTAGAACTAAATCATTATTCGTGCACAACCGAATGCAATAGTATATTGCCTAGGGCAAGTACAATAAGGTTTGTGAGTGGTAATTGTATTTTAATTATCATAAAAAAAAAATTCTTGTTTTAATATTAATGTTATATGTGAGTAGCATTTCATCTCAAATATTTTTTTTCAAGATAAATAAATTTATTTTAATACAATACAATTTTAGTTAATTATAAGAAATCAAATTTAAGGTTGT